>CAJNJA010009872.1:0-12430 GCA_905231915.1 Symbiodinium necroappetens | reverse complement strand
TTACCAAGTTCACGGCAGACAAGCCTGGAAAGTGGCGCAAGGGGAAGCAATGACCCAGTTAAAAAGATTGAAACGCCAATACGGTCAAGTTCATCATCATCATCATCAGTAGATAATAGAAGTGTTTTATTGCCAGTTGAAAGTGTCCCTGTTAGTGTTAATAGTTCAAGAAGGCGCGAAGGCTCGCGAGGCTCTGCCGAGCGTCGCGAAGCACCCAAGTCTCTGGCGAGTAGTCAAACTATAGAATATGTTGATGAAGAAGATTTACCTGTCAACGTTTCAAGTAGTTCGTCAAACAGAACTGTCCAATATATTAGTTCAGGAAGTTCAAGAAGAAGCCGACCACTAACAATTAGTTCGAGTTCGCGATAAATATCTAAAATATACTAATGGTTGAAGTAATTATTCACGGCATCTGTCAGTGATACAAATAATATGTTTCCAAATTGAATATCAAACTCAAATAAAGTAAATATTTCTTCAATGCTACGCAATATAAAGAATGTTACCATTATTAGATAAGATATGACGAACTACTTCGTAGGTGATGATGGCATTAAAACAACAATTAATGACGATTTGTTTGATTTGTTATGGAATAGTATAGATAGTGGTGATGTTTCAACTACTGATAGCGATAGTAGCGAGAAAATCATCAAGAGGGAGAAGAAGAAAGTCCATAATGATAAGTTGAATTGTTACAATAGGGAAAATATTTATTTTAAGGAGTATTTTAAGAGAAATAATAAGTGCTATGAGTGTGAGAGGCGCGGTAAGATTATTACAAGTCATACCAATAAATCTAAACACCAATATACGGAAAGATGTCCGAGAATTTATGAGGAGAGGCAAAAAGAAGAAATACAAAGCAACTTAATAAGGAAAATAGCAGGTTTCTCAGTATAATTTGTCAGTATAATTAATATTAATTAAATTTCTAATTCATGTTAATTATGAGTGCTAATGAGATTTTGGAACGTATCTATTATGATGTAGAGCGCGGTTATGGGTCAGTAAGAAGTTTGTATGAAGAAGCAAATAAAGATGGTGCGGGTGTATCATTACAACATGTTAAGGACTGGGTCAAGAAACAAACAACTCAAAGGAGAAACTATAAGAATTATAGCAGTTATTCAGCGCCTTATGCTAGGGCGGTTTATAGCATTGATATTATGGATATGATTAGTTTCATGAAGGATACAAAAACATTTAAGAAAGAGTATAAGCGATATGCGTTTTTGTGTATTGGTAATTTCAGTAAGAAAATGCATGTAGTGCCTATGGAAAATAGAGATGGTATTGATGTATATGATGCCTTATGGAGTGCATTAAAATTGTGGGTTATCCAAGTAGCATTTATTCAGATGATGATGGGGCTTTTAACTCCAAGAAACTACAGAACTTTTTTAAAGGAGAAGGCATCGAACGTATTATAACGTTGACACATGCGAACGTGGCAGAGAGAGCAAGAAGAACTATTAACAAGATGATAAAAGACAGAGCACTAATTACTAAAGGGGCGTGGACAATGTTGTTAAAACCTGTTTTAGATAAATATAACAAAAAGATGGTTCACTCAACTACAGATATGACACCAGACGAAGCACACAAGGACGAGAACGAGGTGAAAGTTAAGGCAAACTCATTGTTGAAAGAAAAGTATTTAAGAAAATATCCGAAGGTTGAAGTCGGGGATAAGGTGAAAGTATTTGTAAAAGGAAAGGGCAACTACACTTCAAGAAAAGAATCGCGCAATCAGTGGAGTGAACAAACATACACGGTAAAAGAAATAGCAAGACACCTTCAACATAACAAACACTATATTTTAGAAGGTAGAACTAAAAAAAATATAACAGGCATGAAATATTATTATTGGACTAGAAAATACTTAAAGATCAAAACCCATATTATATTAAGAGTGAAAAATGAAGAAGGAGGGACTTTGTAAATTTGTAGAGTGTGAGATTTGTAGCATCTTTGGTCAAGAGCTGTATAAAAAAGATTAGTTTAATAGACATTTAAATACTAATGAACATAGATTTAATTCTGAGCTTCATGAACTACATGATAAGTGGAAGAAAGAGAAAAACCAAGCAAAGAAGGATAAACTTTATAAGGAGATGGAAGCACTTTTTACAAAATATCCTAAAAGAACAAAAAACTCCAAAAAAAAAAACAATATTATTTTGGAAATGGATGAAGAAGAAAGAAACGAATATTTATATAAAGCTAATTACAAATACAAAAAAGATGACTTAAATGAAATGGACTGAATAACTACTTAAAGAATAAACACCCTAGTATATTAAGGAAGAATATGGGATTATTTAAGTTTGATAAGAATTGCTATGTATGTAGATGCCATAGGAATAGAAAGGCAGTTGTGTTAAAAAATATTTTTGATAGTAATATTTGTAATAATATTGTGTCTTATTTAAGTTGTCATATATGTTCTGAAATGATGCAGTGTGAGTTAGAATATGAAAAGGAAGAGTATAAAAAAACATAAGAGAGAGGCGAAGTTGTTCGATTTTCTCTATAATCATCTTGACACCAAATACAAGAAACAAAAAACCTTGAAAGATAAGAAAACCTATATGAAAGAATTAATTAAAAAGTCAGAAGGTTGTAAGAAAGGGATGCTTGTAAAGCTTGTTCATAACACTTATTATCTGAAAGGGCTTGATGAATATAAAAAATGGTTTTCTCAATCGTGTCCTGTTCCAGAGTCTTCTTTCTTTGATGATTCTGACCTAGATGATGATTTTCTGTATAGAAATGATGAAATGCCTGTTTATGATGTTTATAAAAATCTATTCTATCAATACATAAAACATAATGCCTGCGGATATAAAAACTACTTTGATTATATTGAAGTTATACAGTGGGTGCAATGTTTTTTTCTAACTAAAGCAACCATAATATTCTTAATTGATATAATATAGTGGTTGAACCAACTATAATATTAAGATATTCCAATAAAACCATTTAAAGAATAACCGCCCTAGTATATTATAGCAATGAGTGATAGTGAGAAGCGTTTTTTGGGAAAGAAATTGAGTATGGTCGTAAATTAATAAAGGATGATATTAAGACTGTAAAAAATTGTAAATTAATACATTTTCAATTGAAGAATAACTTTAATCTATTTACTAGTGGGGTAAATGAGAATATCTTTATATCGGATGTGAAGACTGTAAAGTAAGAAACCATTTTTTAGATAATGATGTTTCCAGTCTTATTTATGGCTTAGTAATCCTGAACATAGAGATATAATATTACAAGTGTTGAGTGGTTTTAGCGCTAACTTTTGTATTGGAACTATTTACAATAATGTTCATAAAGATGATGTTTACATATATGAACATTCTGTTTTATGCTAAATATAGTGAAATGTATAACAAAAACATTCATGAACAATTTGATATAACCATTACTTTAATGAGGTGCAGGTAAAAGAATTGAAAGAAATGCTAATAAACACATATAACAAGGAACATAAAGATGAAATTAAATCAAGATATTTCTTATATCATTATCTTCGTATATTTTCAATGATTATAACATGTTTGAATAAAAGAGAAGTCTTTAATGATTTAATTGAATGGTTAAAATTTATTACTATTGACCAACAATAATATGATTAACTAACAAATAATATCATCGTTGAACCGCCCTAAAACCCTAGGAATAGAAGATGTTGATACGAGTGTCAATAAGTCAATAAGTGTTATTGAATATTTTAGGGTAAATGGTGATATAGCGTGATAGGGGACTAAATAGAGGGTAACATTGGGGGAGTGGAAAACGTGAGAAGTAGCATGAACAGAAAGATGAGAAACAAAATTATGCTGGGGTGTGGTTAAAACATTGAATTTTTTGTTTTTTTGTACTTAAAGTTTTTTCATGATTTTGACCTTAGAAATAAAACGATTAAGATGCCTATGATAACTGTTTGACAAAAATTTGAAAATTTATTTTGACCTGAGGAAATGACCCTAGGAATGCCAATATTTGGTTAATTGACTAAATCTGAGTTGGACAAATCATGATGTTAGAAAGGAAGTTCTATGAAGTGCCTCAATATAGTTGTTATAACTATGATTTAAAACGATAGAGGCGGACATGATGAAAAATGATGAAAAACTATGAGGAGGAAAAAGAGAAACATGACAGGGGAAACAAATACATAACCATAGGGATGCCGGAACTGGGGTGTGGAATAAAACGAGTGAGGGGACAAAGATAGAGAGGAGGAGGAGAAAACGAATGAGGGGACATGAAGAAAAAAACGAGTAAGTCGACCATGATGATAGTTGATTGTTGGAGACCCCAGAGAGAAAACGAGACAGACACGAAGGAAATGCAAAGATAGGAGACAGTGATAGAAATGAACAAATGAAGAAGACACGACAACACCTAACNNTTCCCCCCCCCCCCCCCGCCAGTTTTTCTGGCATTTTGATTTTTGCTCCTTTCAGGTATCATCCTGCCGGCCCCTTCTTCCCAGGTTGCTTGGGCCCCGGAGTCTCATTAAACAACAACTTCATCCACCCAGAATCTGAATCCCGGTCCGAGGGGAGCGACGCAAAGCTTTTACAATGAGATTCAAATGGTTTTTGTTATACGTTTATAACATACGTTCCCGAGATATTATATGTAACGTAATAGTCGCCCTATACGTTTTATAGTATCACGATTATACGTCAATTTATGCGTCAAGAAAGATCATATGATACGTAGTAGTCGCCTTATATGATATGTGCGGCGGGGTTGCTCGTCCTATAGAAACTAGGCACGTATGGGCCTTGGATGAAGCCAAGTAATAGGAATAATAATAATCATCATCATCATCAAAATCATAATAACTTACAATTAGCCGAAGCAATTCCAAAACATCGCAAGCACGGAGTTTTGAATTGCTATGATTTGGAATGATGTTTGCACAATATGAGAGTACGAGATTCTACACAAATATGTGGACTGTGGCTTGACGGCTAGGCTGCAGTGTACGGTCCTTCTTGCTTCACCGTAACAATGACCCCCGTCCTGCAGCACCACACGCTCCAATACGTCGAGGTGAGTGTCATCCTTGTCGCCACAGACCGGCAGCACCACGTTCACCTGCGCTGGCCGCACAGGCGAGAAACCGAAAGGCCTTTGTCCTAAGAGTGCACCTTGAAGCCATGTTTTGTCCTGTAGACAGCTAGGGACTCCAGCTCTTTTGCCTCGGCCCGGTGTGGGACTTCTGTGATTACCCGACTGCCCTCGGGCCTCGCCTGAGAATCGATTCGCATGAAGCTGTTCCTGATGCTGCTCCTTGTTACATTCAACCAGTCCTCGGCCCGGCACTGGGCGCTGCAGCGGTGCACGATGCAGCAAAAAACACTGGAAGACGTGTCGCGTGTCGCTTCCCTGAGGTCCCGGCTTTGCCTACGGGACCTGGCAAGAGCCAGGACACCTCATGGCCAGGGCCTGGGTGTGCTTTGGCGCATGTGCTTTGGCGCATCGCACAGGCAGAGCTCGGCCCTTGACTGGGACCCGGAGGCGGAGTTTCAGGGACGCCCAAGCCTGCAAAATGGAACCCGGCCCATAGGTAGCACCGGCGCTTGATCTCGCCTTCCTCTAGTCGTTCCCAAAACATGCGCAAGTTCGTCAAGGCTGACCTTCAAGAGGCACAACAAACTGCACCCCTGCTGCGAGGTTGGCGAGGCCTCGTCTCCGTGGGAGGAAGCGAGATGCTGTCTCGTTCCACCTGGCTGAAGAGGAGGAGTTGCACACGGGCGCGGCACAACCCACCGTGACGCCTCTAACAGCCGAGCCAGCATCATCGAGGGAGCGCACATCTCCAGCCCATCCACCTCAGTCACTGAGCCACTAGGGCTTCAGATGGATTCTGAGAACCTGTGTCCCGAGCCTTTCGCGACAACAAGCCTTCTTGGATTTCTACCATGTTGGGCAGCACATCTCCAGTGCGGTGGTAGTAGGCCACCTCGACTGGCGATGTTGCTTCCTTACTCACATATAAGGTCTCCTGCCCTTGCCTGAGAGCTCTGCCAAGGCGCCGAGCTGGTCGGGGCGCAGCCGGGGAACTCCGAGACATTGGCCCAGCAGCTGCAAGATTGCCTCCTCGAGACGAGCCCGAAGCGATCCCACCTTGACGCCTCTACGGCCGTTCAAAGGCTGAGTCGGTTCCGTCCCCACCTCAGCATAGAGCCTTTGGTGACAGCCCTTCAGCCAGGGCTCCGGCCTGCGAGAAGAGCGAGAGACAGGGCCTGCAGGGCCTAGGCTTGAAGCGGCAGAGGCCTGCGCTCGCCGGGCCGGATCGCCGGCTCTGCCTCCTCGCTGCAACATCCTTCCATGTGCCCCCTTGGCCCAAGGAGAGAGACGTCCGTGAGCGGCTTGACACTGAAACTCTCGGCTGAGGTCCCGGGCTCTCCATTTCGCGAAGCGCAGAGCTGCGGTAGACCTGCGCAAACGCCCAATGAGTGAGGACCTGCCTCCGTATACTTCGCACGCGAAGAGGTAAGCTTCAGGCGGAGACTGCAGCATGTCCGCATGATGGCGGAAGATGGCCAGCATTGAGACTCCTTTCTGAAGTCCCACACTGGTGGTGCACCACCAGGGCCAGGAGCATTCACACAGCATCGCTCGAACGTGAAGAGACCTGCAGTCAGGTGGCGGCCCCTTGGAAGGCCCTTCCGATCCCCATCGCGACGGAGGCGTTGACGTAGGTCTATATTCATTAACCTTTAAGAGTGCATATATGCATAACAACATGTCACACAAAATCTATGGGTGTATGTATGTATTTATGTATGTATGTGTGAATGAATGAATGTATGTATGTATGTATGTATTTATGTATGCATGTATGCATTGCGTGAGGGCTTGGTATACACTTTCGCTGTATATGACCTTGCTCCTATCAGATGAGCTTGTTGTTGAGATAGAACGTTAGCTTCCAACGTAGTGACGAATAACCCTTGCAGATCCACTCGCTCCTCGCTTTTCTCTGCTGCGGACGTAGTACGCTGCAGTCGTTGCAAGAAGGCTTCCCGCACTGACAATGATAAACAAAGCGAACAACAGGTGCTAGATCACTGGCTTGGCTTGCGCCAAGTTCTTGAGCCATGCACCGATATCTTGAGCTTCATAGACATCCACTTGTTGAACTATGTTCTCACAAGCTTCAGTCTTACTCAGTCGGCTGAGCCATCCTGAGTCGATGTCTACATGTGTCATCATAGCTCACACTGAAATTGTACAATGCTTCGATGTCTCTTCACACCCCCCATGAGTGATGCCTTTGGCTTGACTCACCCAGGAAGAGAGACGCATGAAATAAGCTCAACGGCGCATGTTGAATCAGTGCTTAAAATCAGCCTTAATTATTTTGATGTGAGACAGATGAGCGTCGAGTGCGATCCCCAGCTTTGGCCTCAGTGAAGGAAAACACATCTCGAAGAAAGCATATGCACGAAAAGTGGTGCATTGGAATCATGTCCACATCTGTACGTGTACTCCTCGACGATGACAAGGTACTGGTAGACATTCACCATTGGCGTCTGTCCCG
The DNA here is from genome assembly GCA_905231915.1 of Symbiodinium necroappetens. Classification (NCBI taxonomy): domain Eukaryota; class Dinophyceae; order Suessiales; family Symbiodiniaceae; genus Symbiodinium; species Symbiodinium necroappetens. The sequence goes on along the minus strand of CAJNJA010009872.1, from coordinate 4,854 downwards.
GTCCCACCGTCGGTCACCACGATTTTCATCCCGGGAGCCTGAGAAGCGCTGTTGGTAGGTCTCCTGGTTGCGACGTTTGCGCTCTTGGGGATCAGAAGCGGCTGCTCTGCTCGAAGCTTTCGGCTTTGCCTTGGGCGCAATCTCAGCCTCTTCCTCTGCCGTCAGGGGCGTGTTGAGAATGCTTGTTCTTCCAGGTGGTAGCAAGCTGCCTCCAGGAAGATGTTGCAGAGCGTTGCCTTGATAGACACTTTCCGGTCCTCGTGAGCGGGTTCGTCAGCCTGGTCGTGTACTTGTGCTGAATAGGGATGCACAGGTCGACCATCATCGTGATGAGTTGCAGAGTGCAATCTTTCGGTCCCCACAATTGGCAGATGCCGAAGGGTCGACGTTGAAGATGTAGCTGGGAGAATGGCGGCTGCGCGGAGAGAGCATGCTGAACTGTCGATATCCTTGTGATCTTGCCCACGAGTTTTGACAATAGTGCAGCACAACTTGAGTGCACCATGCTTGTATCCACCTCAGTGCCTTCACGGATGTGATTGTCGACCAAGAAATGTTGCCGTCGATAACCAAGTTGTATAGCTCCGCGAACAAAAGTGGAAAGAACTTGGTTCGTGCGGTAACGACCGAGTGCATGGTCACCTGTTGGATCATCGTGCTCTCCGCGACCTATGCCATGTTGGAGAACTTCTTCATCATTTAGTTCACGAGGTACTCCAGTTCTCGGATCCACTTCTGAGAGACGTCCCCACTTTCCTAAGGAATCGTGGCATTGTCCTCGGTTGAATGCTTCTTGAGCTGCCTGTACCGGTAGTTCAAGCCATTTGGAATACGATGGCCAATTCTTGTATATCAAGTGTATGATGATGTAAGCCATGTTCTTCGCATAGTCACAGTGTGGGTCCGTGATGCTGGCTGGTTCCGCATTGTAGAAGATGTTCACTCTGAGCCCTTGTTGATAATGAGCTTGTTGTGGATCAATGTGGAATTCCGTGTCAAACAGCAATACGGGAGTGCGAGATTGAACTTCTTGTGCATGTTCTGCAACAACTTTTCCTTCTGCTTGTTCTTCAATATCCATATCAAGGTCCAGTTCACCTTCAGGTTCAGCAATAGTCCGCACATCATCGGCACCCATGGCAACGTCGTTGTCATTGTCGACCTCTGGTTGTGGTTCATCCTCCATCGGCTCATCTTCATCGACAGCTACGTTTGCAGCTTCTTCGCGAGCGCGTGCGATGGCTTCATGAGGAATGTCCATTGGAGCGTCGGCACTGGTTTCGACACGCTGGTATGTTCCACGGGAAATAAAGATGGAAAAGCAGAACGTGCATCTTGCCAAACAAGAAGGTGTACTCTTCAAGCACCATGGGCAAATGCGGAATCTGAGATTTCGGTCTCTGCTTGTTCTCGCTTCGGTCGGCGGAGGTGAGTGTAGGATGGCAAATTCCACTGCGTCATCATAGAGTGCGTTGTACCGACTCCAGTCGGTCTGTGACCAATCCACTCCAAAGTACTCGGAGAGTTGAGAAATGATCCCTGCTTTTGTTCCATCATGCGGACCATTCGGAAGTTCGCAAAGCAACTCCAAGATTCTCTCCAAGGTGCGATGGCAATGCATTTCGTCGGCTGCAGGAGTAAGTGGCTTGTCAATTTCCGTGCAAATCTCATCTTCCAGCTCGTAGTCGAGAAGCTTTTCAATCTCTTCGAACTTTCCGTATGGAGCACTGCCTGGTATGCATAGCCACATTTCCTTCACCATGTGAAATGGAACGGTTCTTTCACAAATGACTGCTCCATTTTCTGTCACTCTTCCCCCTTCTCTGACCAAATCAACAATCGGGACGAACAAAGTCACCAGTGGTGTCCTTTGATCAGACCGCGCCCTGCAACGAGTAAGCTTGTCCCTTGAATCCCATGGAGGAAAAATTCCAAAGTAGCTGTGCAATCTTCCTGAAGTTCTTCCTTGATCAATCATGTCGCTGCCGGTCTTGAGGCCTTCGGTGACGATGGCGTTCAGGTTGTAGATCTCGGTGGCATGATAGGCACCTTGGATCTGTCCCAAGAGTGTCATTGATGCTGACAGTGCGAACTTCGAGGGGTCAAGTTCCATGACAGTGTTCACAGAGACTGACTGTCCCGCCGATGCGCGAATAGCCCACGGTCTGACCCAGTTCGCTGTCTGTTCGAGATGTTCTGTTCTCACCCTTGCGGTCCGTCTGTCACGTCTAAGCTCTTCCATCATCGTCTCAACATGGACCATCCTGTTGGAAAATGCAGGCTCCAGAGCGTTGAAGTCTGTGGGCACAATCTCAGGCGGTCGTAGCCGGACGCCAAGAAATTGAAGACGGAGTTTACCATCACCACCACGGTAGTTGATGTAATTGCCATCAATGAGGAGTTGTAACCGTCGCTGCATTTCCCGTTGTCGAGCATCAGGATCTCTGGGCAGAGAGTATGCGACCTTCCGATGATGATGGCACCATAGTAGATCATACGCCAATAACCGTTCCAGGTTCACCCAACCGCCTTCATCACACTTGATGGTTGCGATCGGTGATTCACATCGCTTGTCGAGATAGATCGCGTTGTTCCCTCGTCCAATGTGATGTCTGAGATCCTTCTGAACAAATCTGAGTGCATTCTTTGCAGCATCCTTTGCCTCCCACGTATAATCATCTGGTGGTTTGGCAATGGTGATGTTGTCCCATGCGGGATGGCAAAACTGCGCCCCCACGTGGCGGTAGCTTCTCAAGGATTCCACCATAGACACCATCAGCAATGTTCTCGTACGCTGCATTTTCATACTCTCCAGATGCAAGTCGACGATACAGGCTGCGGTCTCCACGTTGCGGGATGCTGTGATCTCTCGGGCAAGAGCTCTTCTGACTACATTCCAGAAATTTGTTGTGACTCGGAAGACCCATCTCAGAGATGTTCTCACAACACACGAAAGTGTAGTCTCCTCGGCGACGTTGTACTGCTTTGGATATCTTATTCGTATATCCATACCGAACGATGAAGACACCTCCAGTTTGTTGAAGATTGTTCTGTCTCGGTCGCGCCTTCGGTTTTGGTCTTCTCCCCGAAGAAGCAACACTATCAAAATCCATTCGATCGTTGGATCCTGACGCTCTCTCCCCACTGTGTGGTTGAGGAGCCGGAGCAGTACCTGGCTGGAAGACGATGGTGTCGGGGTGTGTCTCAATCACCTTCTTGACGCGCTCAAACACATCGGCAATTTGTTGACGTAGTGGGTTTTCTACCTTGCAGTTGACGAACACATGATGTGGGCTTCCGCACAAAATGCACATTTTGACCCGCGTGTTCTCGTCCACCCAAACTTCCCCGTTGAACAATAACTTGAGTGCATCCCACGTTTTGGCCTTGACGACATCCGCGATGTTTGTGTTCGGCCGTGCATCAGGGATCTGGTTCTCCTCCTCTGGTTGCATCGTCAGCACTGATCAAGTCGCTATCAATGATCCTCATCACCATCATCACAGAGCATTCGCAGTATATGAGAAGCAGTTGTTCTACGAGAAGATGATCGCCGCATGCTATGTGAATCCACAGGTTTTGCGCAGATGCCAAGAGCTCATGCACACCGACGCCATCGAGATCCCACGCTTCAAGGACATATGGTCAGACAAAACCAGGCTTCACTTCGCATCTACCAGAATCTACCATGGACTCGAGCAGATGGATTTCCTCCGAAAGACTTCAAGCGATGGAAGAGGAAACACGACGTGATGAAACAACTCGACGCCCTGGCAGGATGTGGCAGGACTTCGAAGTGATCCTTCAGTTTCCGAAACCGGTGTATTGTCCTGAACAATATTGGTTCAAGATCGATGAATACAGCGTGCCGAAATTGATTGACGCTGGAAAAGATGGCAAAGTTTTCTTCTGTCCTGGGTGTGAAAACCAGAAGGAAGAGACGAAATTCTGCAGGAGTCAAACAGAATTTGCTCCCTCCAGCGCTTTTCCTGGGCAGTGTATCGGTTGTACCTTCAAAGGTGCACATTACACTACCTTCTACAAGGTGCAGAACTACGGGGAACTTCGGCAACATGAGAGGTACGCGCTGGCATGTGCTTACCACATCTACACGAACGATCTACTTGATCTTCGACCTGCCGACGATCTGATGGAGTTACTCCGCAGATGCTGTCCGATCGCCTACTCACAGGTGGGAAAGGTTGTTTCTTCCTACGGAGGAATAAGATGTCCCCCGGCGCAAGCATTGGATTTTCCGACTTGGGGCAAAGCTAAACAACTGACATGAGATCGAGCATACGATGAAGAAGGAAGTCTCTGTTTCATCGCGTACTATGACGCCGGTAATGCTGCCTATGCTGGATTCATGAAAACTCTGTTGTCTCCACAAGAAAGAGTCGATCTGTTCAGAGGAAGCGAAGACCCGCTTGAAGAGTTGCTTGGGGATGTCTTCGAACTTACCTTGGGCATTCACTTTCGCTCTCCGTTGGCCTGAACTATTCGATAGATTGGGGGACGTGGACACCATCAATGCCTGCATCAACGGGTTCGAGAGGTGCTTCACCAGATATGCTGCAAAGGAAAGCCTTATGCTCATCAGTTCGGGCTATCCAAGAAAGCAAAAGCCAGCAAAAGCAGATTCCGCAATTGAGAGGGAAGTGCAAGACATCCTCAGGGTGTTGCCAGATGGTCGCTTCGTTGCAGTGCCAACCAGTGCAGCGTTACAACCACTTAGTGGGGTAACAAGCACGGAAGCAAGGTCATCAGACGATACTTTGCTTGACACTTCACAAGGTGTTGATGTACCTCGTCTTGTACCTGATGAAGTGATGTGGGGGTGTGGGGGTGTGGGGG
>CAJNJA010009869.1:0-14531 GCA_905231915.1 Symbiodinium necroappetens | reverse complement strand
CACCACCAGCACCACCAGCACCACCAGCACCAGCAGCAGCACCACCACCACCACCGCGACCACCACCACCACCACCACCACCACCACCACCAGCACCAGCACCAGCACCAGCACCACCACCAGCACCACCACCCGCACCACCACCAGCACCACCACCAGCACCACCACCAGCACCACCACCAGCACCACCACCACCACCACCACCAATTCTACTCCTTCTGCTACTTACTACTCCCCACTTCTGCTACTGCACCTTCTGCGACGATCGCCGCAGCCGCCACCACCATGACAACTACCGCGCTTACCATTGCTGGTGCTGCTGCTGCTGCGACGACAGACTTATAAGGATGCTGGAATGGCTGTTTGTGTGCGATTACGTGGTTTTTATTAGCAAGACATATGTGCTAAGTGCTGCTGTTGCTGCTGCCATCACCACCATCATCATCATCATCCTCATCTTCATCATCATCCTCATCTTCATCATCAGTATCATCAAAATTAGCGCCATCAGCGTCACCATCATCATCGTCGTCATCATCATCATCATCATCACCATCATAATGATTCAGCACGGAAGCAAGCCCAGGATGCCTGGAATTCTAGAGTAGCCTTTTTTCCGATCGAGGGACAGGCAAATCAGGGTCATAGCTTTTGGAAGCTGTTCGGGTTTGGGGCTTGGGGTTTAGAGTTTAGAGGCTTGGGGTTGAGGGTCCAGGGGTTTATGATTTAGGGCTTAGGGCCCTGCAGTCAGGCTTTCACTAGGCCTGCTTAGCAATGCCATGGATCTGACAAGCGTTTGGAAGCCAATCACAGCGGCCCGTTTGGGGCTAGAGCATTCTTATCTTGTCTGTATTCGGATACCATGCCTCAAGATGGGACTTCATGGACTAGATCTCGCCAGGCGTCCGCGATGAAGAGCGCAAGGTGCAGTCGGGTTTGATTGGATCAGAGTCCCAAAGCATCCTGCGGCCAAAGCTTCAAGCACTCCTACTAAGCCAAATTTGGCATTGCCATCTGGGGCTTTTTTTTACTATAGGTATCTTATCCAGCCAAAACAGGATCTTGCGATTCAATGCTATGTTGGGTGCGGCTCTATGGATGAATGCACTTTGCATTGACAGCTTACAGTTCCTAGCTGCTAGCAACAAAAAGATTAAAAATCCCAAAAGGAAGATTCTCCCCTGGACCCGGAAACTTAAAGTTAAGCTCCAAAGCTGAATCCCGGAACCCAAACCTTCAGGTATGAAGCTGTATTTTTCACTAATTTTGTAGAGTTGGTTGTGAATGCCCGATAGTCCTGATATGCTGCGTATGTGGAGAGAGAAAAGTTAGCTACTGTGCCGATGCTCGGGAGGGCGCGAGGACTGCTAGTCACGGGGTTTAGCATTTGTGGTGTTGGTGGCATTCCCAAACCTTGCAGGAGACGGAGAAGAGGTGTCAAACAAAAAGCCTTCACTTGAAACCTTGAGCCCCAAACCCCACACCCCCACAGACCCCCCAAACCCCAAAGCCCGAAGCTTAGCTCATCACTGTCCCAGGGCGACACCTTCCTTACGTGCCTCGGGCTAGGGGCCATCGCCATCAGCGTGCTTCAGTGGTGCTTCTGTCACAAACCACCTCCACCGATGGAGAAGCCTCTTCTCTGAGAGTCTGGGAAGGGTTTAGGGTTTTTTAGGGTTAAAGGGGTTTATAGGGTTTATAGGGTTTGCAGGGTTTAGCGTCTGGGAAGGGAGGTTCGGAGCAAGAACAGGGGGTTTTAGGTTCCGATATGCGCCCGCAACGTCTCTGCCAGCTGTAAGCTTTTGTGGCTGCAGCTGCACCCGCCCCAAAGCGGGCGAGATGGGCCAAAGTGAGCAGAGATCGGGGCGGGGCCGCTTTGAAGCAGATGTGATCCTCTGCTCCCTCGACGGTCGTGGCTGCTAGGACGTTGTCATGCCAGAAAAAGCAGACTTCTTGCAACCACTCCTGGATCCGTAATGACCAATGCATACCTGGAGAAGTCAGGAAATCTCCACGTCTCCCAGTATCCTAGGGCTAAGCAAGAGTCACCTAAGCATGCCATTGATCCTCGAGCAACGGAGAGTGCCTTGTGTCAGGACGCCATCCTACGTTCATTCTACAACTTCCTGGGCAAGGAGCCTTGCAGCTGTCTGGTCAGTGCTGTTTGGGGGATTTAGGGTTTAGAGTTTAGCTTCCTTTCCTTATTTTGGCGGTTTCACGAGATGCTGCAGGTGGGAACTGCTACAATGCTAGCCTTGATGTCTCAGTCGCAGAATCGCATTGGAGGCAGGCGAGACATTACAAGAGTGTTTGCACTACTCATGCTTTGAATGTCCTAGTTGTCATCATAGCGAGAGAACTGCAAGCCAGATGTCCTGAATTTTTGCTGAGAATGGGCAATGGCCAAGCGGATGAGATTTTCCAAGTTACTGTACCTCCGGAGGGGCCTGTGTTTAGTGGGACCAGGATATCCTCATCGTCGGAAATTGTGCGATTCAAAAACTGTAGTCGTGGGATGTTCACGAAAGCAACAAGTTCAAGGACAACAACAGTGATCGCAACAGTCGTGAACGTGATAGTGAGGCTTTAGGGTTTAGGGTTTAGGGTTTAGGGTTTAGGGCGGTAAACTCCTAAACCCTAAATGACCGTGCGGTATAGGAGGCTCTGACTGTGAGAATTTGGCTCCGAGCTTTGCCGCATAGCCACATCTCGGTCTCTGCCGGAAACTTATCGCTGCCATCTGATGGCAAGTCCTTCCTGCATGGCTCTGCATGGTTTTATGAAGGTGTAGCGTGTTGGGTAACGTATTCTCGACGATCTGACTACATCTTCCCAAGGTTCAGAAGCAGGAGCGGCTCAGGCATGTGCAATTTATGGAAGCTAACATAAATACTACCATTATTCCTTAGGGCTCCTTGTTAATGCAAGTTGATGCTGTGACATACATCAGAAGCTTATTGAAATGACTATAGCCCCCTACACTACCCGAAGCCCAGAGCTTCAAAGCTTCCTCAGGCCTCAGCCCTCGACTTCCCATTCCAAAAACCAGAAGCCCAAACTCCGAACCCTTTCTGCCCTCTGCCTAGAGCACAAAAAACAAGGCCCCTACACATTTCCCAGACACCCCGAGCTCCAAACAGAAGCTCAAGACCAGCTGAGCGGCACTCATGGCCCCCTGCTGCGATGAACGCCAGCGACCTCCCCTGCCGGATCCTCTTGAGCGACAGGCAGGTCCGGCAGGCCGACCCAAGGGCCTCCAGAGTTCGTCACATCCGCGACCCTCATTTCCAGGAGTCTACCACTTGAAGGGTGGTCCTCTGTGTGTGTTCAATGTGTTCGCGTTGAGGACTTTGGGCCTGAACCTCAAGGGTTTGATGCTGGCTTTTCTTGCGGGGTTTAGGTGGCTGCTAAAAAGGCGCCCTTCGGGTTGACCTGAGCTTACAGAAGCAGGTACACGGAAACCATGTCTTTTGTAAGCCCTGTTTAGATATGATCCTCTCCTCGCCCCACAGCAAGGTGCTTGGAAACGTGCTTCTAGGAGTTGTTGGCTGTGATTCTACTGCTACGGAGTGTATCTTGAGGAAGTGCGGCTTGGCCTTGTTGCTTCTGGTCCTGCAATGCCCTGTACCTCAACCCCGGAACCCTTAAATTCATCCTTTTTCGGAGGTTCTTGGAGACCGCGGCGAGGACTCCTTAGCCGGCTCTCATCTTTGTAAGGTTCGAATCATGAGAGTCTTTGCCAGCCAGCCGGTGGAATGGTCATTTGCTTCGTTTTTTGCTTTGCTGCGTTTTTAGGCTTTTTGTTCCAGCCTTGCATGATTTGGACTCTGCCCTGCGTGGGGTCTGCGGGGACCAGCTTTCCATCATCATTTCGTCCTGCTGCTATGCATCCGACGAGCATTCTTCTGGCCGGCTTCTCGCCTTGAGGGTCTGTATATGTGAAAGCTGGGCTGCCGGCTATGCGTCAACGAATGCTATGACATGAACACTGTGTCTTTCCAGTCCTTCCTGCAGTGTGAATTTCAGTCTCGAACGACACTCCCGTCAGGAGAGCCTAAAGCGGCTGCGTATGGGCAGCGGTGCCAACATACAGCTGCTCAGAGGAGCCGGAGATGGGTTCAGTTGAAGGCTTGAGATACAGCATTGATGGCTGCCAAGCTTTCGGGTCTTAAGCTTTGCAATGCTTATGGGCCAGAGGAACGCCTAATCTTAATTGTCTGCTTCAGCAGCCCTGAAGAATACCTCCCATAAGCCCTCGAGTCCGTCTCGTGCAGGGCCCTTGTTGCCTGCTGCGTTCCGGGCGAGAGACGAGTTTCTCGCTGTGGCTTCTCCGCAAAGGGTCAACTGCAGCTTAGAGCGTGTCCGTCTGTCTGTCTGGCTGTCTGCATGTGGTGTGTAACTACGTGTGCATGGACGTATGTACAGCTGCACCTGCATATCTGTCTCTGTGTGTGTGTGTTTGTGCTTACATACCTCTGCGCATTCCGTTGCGACTTTCGCAGACAGCGTGCATGCTTAATCTTGTGTACATATTTCGCCTGCCTGCATCTATTTAGGTATACATGTTTAATATATGCATATATACGTGTCGTGCGTCTGTATGCACTCATGTTGGCATGGGTACATGCTTTACTTGTAGGTCCTCCTTGGCCGCTGCGGCCACGGGGTTGCCGCATAAGCCTTTCTACAAGAAACGACGATGGCAATAGCACTGGTATCGCTCGGACCAGCAAAACGGAATGCTCGCGACTGGCAGGAGCCAGAGTGATGCTCGCAGCATCGACAATACCCGCAGTACTGCCGTGACACCAGCAATATAGCAGTTTTTGCAACCCTAAACCCAACCCAAACTAAACCCTAAACCCTAAACCCTAAACATTTTCCTCGCGCCTCTCTCCATCTTCCACAAAAGGTTTTTTGGGCGGACGACGGCGCTCGGCTGCGGCGAGCGCTCTCCGGCGTTCTGGAGAAGGCTCTCTGTCTCCTTCACGCTTTTTGGACTTTAGATTACATCTCCCCTGATTTGGGGGGGGGGTGGGAGGGTTTCGGGTTTATAAAATATAGTATAATAAAATATACTAAGGGTTTAGTCAGAGTTTTGGGTTTCGGCGCTTCCTCCCAGCACATGGCCCGCAAAAGGGCCCCTCGAAGTCAAAACATCAAGCCGTGGCCTTTTCTGGAGTTGATGAGGAACCTGAAATCTGAGCTTAAGGGCTACATCAGTGGCTCTTTGTTTGATCTTTTGCTGGAGGCCTTCGCGACACGGCAGGCCAGATCTGGAGCTGGGAACAGGGGATTCGATCGATCTTCTGAGCTTTGAGGACTCAAGGTTGTAGAACGGTAGGTTCTTTAAAGGGTCCAGGTAGGGCCTGGGTTTAGAGGCAGCTTGGACATGTGCAGCGACGCCCGGCTTGGGTCTCTCTGATTTCTCCTTGTATGTGCCATTTTCAGGTGGCCGGGGCCGCCCCACCTGCGGAGCCTGCAGCGACTCGTGTGCTGGAGGAGGGGGGCATTTGGGGCTCGGGCTCGACCTCATGTGCGAATTCGAGCTTCGAGGCTCTGGCTCGGCAAGCCAGAGCCGGCAAAGAGCATACTGAAACTGGAAATGCATCTTGAGACTTCTCATGAGGACGGCTTGCCGAAGCGCAGTCTAAGTCTAAGTGACAGCAGCGGGCTTCTCCGCGATCCCTTCTCGTGGCCGGAACGGCTCCAGCTCCAACTGTTTCTTCATGGCCTGTTGTACTGCTTGTACTGCCAGGTGATGATCCCAGAAGTGGCGTGTCGGCACCTCATCGGTGCGCGGGGGGATCGCATCAAGCTCCTGCGAGAGGAGTCGGCCTGCGCCGGGGCCTAAGAATGGCAAAGCTTGGACTGGATCCTCTGTGTGTGTGTGTGTGTGCGCGTGTCTTCATATATCAACACATATATACATGCATGCGTACGTACGTACATGCACATAAACACAGACACATACACATTTACACACACCTGTCGTTCCGAGACATTATACATCGAGCGTGTATGCATGCATGTGTGCATGTATGCATGCATGGATGGATGCAGGCATGCGTATGCATGCATACATGCACGCAGGGATGGATGGATGGATGGATGGATGGATGGATGGATGGATGGATGGATGGAGGTATGTAGGTTTATTTGTTTGTACGTATGTATGTGCGCATGTACTGATGCATGCATGTATGTGTCGAAGTATGTGCATATGCGTGCATGTTTGTTGTAACGAAGTATGCAAGCATGTGTGCATGTATGTATTTGTGCCTGTTTTGAGGGCGTAAGCTTTGTAGGTGTACCTACATGTTGCTGTCTGGCGTTATGTGAGTATCCCCGCCTATCGGGTAAGCACCAGCAGCTTTACCATACGCACAAGCTGGTAATCATTCAGGTAGACCCGAAGCTGCATAGATAGCGAAGACATGTTGCGACGATAGACAGAACTGTTCTCTCTCTGTGTGGCTGTTTGCCGAGGAGATCCATCTCTCTCCCGGGAATGTTGCCGGCATTGCCGCCCAGCGGCGTGTGAAATGCAACGGGCCTGAGACCCAGTCGTTTTCAGTTGGATGTATGTAGTGAAGGATGTGACGTCAAAAATCAAGAGCCATGATGACACATCTACGCCAACATTAGCAGGCTTGGTATTGTCATCAAGACGGAGTCAAGAGATGGAAAGCACACAGATGTTGGAGTTGTTTGTGTAACATGCGTTTAGGCGTGTGGGTGGAGTGTAACGTACTGTAACGTGAGGGGCAAACAGGGCAGCTGGCGTCTGCGACAGTGGTACGGTAAGTACACAGTCGGTATTGGACGGTTAACAATAGCAAGCTGAAATACTGCATTCATGACTATCCTTGTCTGGCTCCCAGTGCATGTGAAAGCAGTGATGCAAGACTGGCAACCGTTCACCAGATTCTGCGGTGCCCCGTCAAGGCCACGTTGCAAAAGTTAAGAGCAGCAAGAAGGCCACCGCATCGGCTAGCGGAAGTAGCCTTTGTTCTACAGTGTCATCTGTACTGTATGATCTGTCATTCTCGCTCTTGCAGTGACAGTCACCGCCGTTCTTCTGCTCCTTCATCAACAACAGGAAGTAGCCATGCAAGCCAGCGATGCTCTCGCAAAGCAATGGCTGCTGACAGCTCGAAGCCCTAAACTTAGCAGATGTGAGGTCGGTTGCCAGCCTCGTAGAGGCCGCGGCGCGCGTGCACGAGGCCTGCAGCAGTTCTCCCTCCGAGCAGCCATGGCTCTTTTGCTGTCACCTGGTGGTGGTTTTTAACGGTTGTGCTCGTGTTGGTGTTGGTGTTGTTGATGGTGGTAGCGGTCTGTTGCTGTCTCTAGTCACTCTAGTCATCGCTGGCTGTTGTTGCCATAGCTGCTGTATAGTTGATGATCTTGATAATTCGGTTCTGGCCTGCCGTCCGTGGTTGCCGCAGTTGAGAGTGGATGGTTTTGGCTTCTGCATGTCTTGCGAACTGGTGTGTGTCGTTCCATGTTGGAGGGAGTGCAGAATGGATTTGAAACAAAGCGAGCAACAGCGAACTCGTGACAGAAACCAGGCCTGGGGATTGGAACCAGAAACCCAGTAGGCAACCATGACACCTGGCAAGGAAAACCACACGGGAGAGCATCTAGGAATCTAGGGTTCGGATATTTCGTGTTTCTGGCGCAGAAGCACCAGGAAGTGCACGCTTCAGACATGCACGCAGGAGGGGTAGAGAGCACCAAGAAGCACAAGATGCCCTAAACCCTAAACCCTCAACCCTTTACCCTGACCGGTGCAAACGCCTTGGGGTGGCTGCAAACAGTGTAACAGGACAGGGGGAACTTGTAGATGGCACCCAGGGGGCGCACGCTGAAAACCAGGATAAAGGCAGATGCAAGCAGTACCAGGTACAAGCAGCCAGGCTTCCCTCTTTGCCGTGGTTCCCGTCAGTACTGCGTTTGGTTTGCCGTGGTACGTTCATGGTTTCTGCTACAGGCCCCTCTGGTTCCCAGAACGGTCTTCGGCTTTGGGTTTGGTAACTGCCTCTATCTTGGTACGCCTTAAGATTAGGTCACTGGTATGAATTCTAGCCCATGTATACCTTGCAGTACAGGCATCCTAGAATCCTATCACGGTGCACAGGATGACGATAAATGATAGGCCATCCTGAGCTCGTGACCACGAGGTGCTGGTGGAATTTGCGGAGATTGGGATCCTCTCGCTGAGATGCTTGGCTTCTTTCAGCTTCTCAAGGCTTTGCCGGAGTCTTTCGAATTTCCCGGGGAAATTCGATCAACCCATGTCCTGAAGGCAGGCAGAGTCGGCAGGCTCTCAGAACTAAGCTGCACGATGACAAGCCCTGTCGCGAAACTTCATTGCGGCAAACAGAGGAGCAATGTTCTACCATGTTTCGTGTGGTGGCATCGCCGTCTTCATCATCTTTGTCATCTCTGCTGTTCCCTGTGCATTCAAGGGCATTTCGATCTCCAAGAGGTTACAGTGGGCGAGCAGGAGGAGACCATGCAGAGATGACTAGGATCCTTTACTGATGTAACAATATGTGATGGTAATATGGACAAAGTGTACATGAACGCTGCCGGATCGCATGTATAAGCATGTCGCAGCAACATCAAGAGCTACTGCTGCTGCTGCTGCTGCTGCTGCTGCTGCTTCTGCTGCTACTACTACTACTACTACTACTACTGCTATTACGACGACGACGATGTAAGGGTGGAGCAGGCTGTAGCTTTTCATCCATGAGCTCTCACAAACCCTCGATGTGTCTGAAGCCGAAGACGTTCCCGTGTCCCTGCCGGTCCGATTCGCCCCGAACCCGCATTCTGTCTGAAACTGGAAAACTTGCAGGACCCGGCTGTGAACGGTTCGCGCCGCCCTTTGGGCGCAGGCAGTGTTGTTGCTGCATGTTGATTTGAACCTGTGTTTCATGTACGGTTTTCCTCCATTCACTTCCGATTGTGTTGGTGTGGTACCGTTGTGCATTGGTTTGCTGCTATCGTCCATTATTATCACATGCCGCCCCAACCACAACTTCCTCTTGACAGGCATGCTGTCACAGAACCGGTGTTTTGAGGCCCTGTGCCGGCAGAACTTGTCTCACTACGGTCGCGCAATGGCTTTCTGATTTGAAGACTTCTGGCTCGGTCCCCTTGTTTTGCACAGTTGCTTCTCTGGCAAATACTTCTATGCCCTCCACATTTTGCACACGTGCGCAGCATGCCTTGTTCAATGTTGCGTGGGCCTTTCCCGGCGGAGGCCTTGCTGGCATCGCGCGCCGCGAGGCATCGACGGTGGAGTTCCGTTTGAGTCCTTGATCTTAATGTGGAAGACGGGGCATCAGATATGGGGGAAAGATCCGTTATTGCTTGAGCGACAGTCATCGTGACCCCTTCGTTTGTGATCCTAGCTGTTGCAACGGTTTGCACAGTCACGTATTATATGAATGGTCAGCGGCCGTTATTCTAACCGTTTCCAAAACTAGGCTTAGCTTGCTTCGGCTATAGGCCGAGCAAACCATCCCTCCAGGCGCCACCTTCTTCAGTAAGCAGGGTGAGGTCGCAACTTTTCATCACCATCTGCACGCTGCCAAGACTCTTTTCATGGAGTCGGCCCCTCGCGGAGGCACGCAATGCTCGGGTTGCCGTGCGGCAGCTGGTGGTGGCAGAGGCCGCAAGGGTTCGGCGGTTCTCGGTCCCGATGCCTTTTCGGCGGCCCAAGTTCTCAAGGAGTGCGGCTGGCTGATCGGCAAGCGCGGGAATAAGATCCACAAGCTCCGGGCCGCTAGGTTTCACCTGTTCCGCAGACACTAATCTCCTAGTCCCTGAATCTCAGAGCCCCAGACCCCCCAAAGCTGAAACTCTCTGGATGAAAGCCTCAAAGCCACGCCACCGAAGCCTTAAATCAGCTGCCGAACTTCGATGCCACAATGCGACGTTTTGACTAAGGAGCTTGCCTTGGTTGCCACCCGCGATGGCGACGAGGAGCCCAGCGCCGCAAGCCCGAAGCCCCCAACACACTCACCTGCACAGCCCGAAGCTCCCGGAGCACAGGCACCATCAGCACAATTATTTTTATCCCCAGCCTCCGACACCATCAGCATCATTATCATCATCATGGCCACTACCATCGTTTTCCCTGCTGCAACTCTGGCCCCTCGCTCAAATGTCCAAACACCGAATGGTGTCTACCTGGTCCCAGCGGAGCGCCTGTCGTTGTGGTCGTTCCACTTGTCATTGTTTTGGTGCTGAAGCCAAGGAGCAGCATGCGGCGTCGTAGTAAACCTGGCAGCTTCGCAGAGCATGTAATACTTTGTAACCCTGACTCAGACACCTCGTGAGGTACTGGTAGGAGTCATTGCCCAATGCGGCTGTCTCGGAAAAGTAGCGACTGTGCGAGCGCAGCAGGAGCTGTGCCAAGACCGTCCTCGCTCGGTGGTCGAAGCTCGGTGGAGGTTTCGGGTTTAGGGTTTGGTGCTTGAAGATTTGGCGGGTAGGGCGGCTAGGGCTAGGGGTTCAAGCGCTTCGAGCTCAGTGTTGAGTCGGTTCAGATCCGCCAATCTGCGAGCAACTCCCCAAGCGCTGCAACATCAGCACTAGCCGTTGCCTCCTGAATCCCAAACCCAAAGGAGATATTTGGGGCGACCATGTCAAAATGCCTCTGCGTACTGCAACTGATCGTGGATGACCTGGAGCTCTTTCCAGAGGCGGGAACACCCACGGCCAAGAGTTGTACAAGTCTGCTGTCAAGTCACCTGTCGGTTTTCAAACGGGGTCCTGTGGGGGTTGTGCAAGGAAAGTTTGCGAAACCTGCATATTCCAAGGGACTCGAATCAAGCTGGAAAGCTACAATCAATCAACCTAGTTGCACAGAGCTTGCGAAAGAAAAAGCATCGGAAACCCATGAAGCTTCAGGCGCTGGAAGCGGCTACAGGTCACAGGTCTTGTCCACCACAATGCGGGTTACGACCTGGAACTCTCCGACTCCAAGCCTGACACCAGGTGGTTCCCATCACCAGCCTGCTCCTGCCAAAGAACCTGGCCCCCTTCGCCCCCATCGGCTTTGACGAGGTGCGGCAAGAAGAAGAAGAAGAGGACACCTGAAAAGAGTCGCGACAGGGGACTCGCGCTGTAGAGTAGTTGAGCAGGAGTTGAAAGAGAGCCTATCACTGTCAGAGCCTGGAGTCTCAAAAGTCCCGCTGGCAAGTTCTTGGTGCGAGCATCAAGACGAGCCTTTCCCCGCTTTGCATCCTTGCAGCATGTTTTTGGCACTTCCTCTTCTCATCACTCACGCGCGGCGTGCGGCGCGTGCGCGGCCGATCTGCCAGTTGCGGGCGTCTGACGAGGCAGCACGGCGAGCGGGCTGCGATGCATCGCTGCGCGAGACGCCGAGGTCTCGGGACTTCAGAAGTGCTGCCTGCCGAGGGTTCAGGAGCCCAGAGGGAGCTGATGTGACAGTCACTTCGGGGCAGCAGATGTCAGGGAACGTGAGAATCCTCCATCCTGGGGAGCAATGGTTCCAAGAGTAGAAGTAACAAGTATCTCCTGACAGAAGATCACGGCGTTGCCGCAATGTTCCTCTATTCTCCGGCCGTGAAGAAGGGTCGAGGTGCCTTGGCGAAGTCTTTCAAAGATCAGGCCGAAGACGATTTCGATGATCGGGCGGAGTTCCAAATCGAGAAGGTGGAGTTTCCCATGTTTTCCGGTAGCTTAACAAAGTACAGCATCACGGCGGGTGAGGATACTGACTCCCCGGATGTCACCGTTCCAAATCCCGCATGGGGTATGCTGCCTTTGCTGTCTGAACAGCTCGTGGGTTTTTTCGAAGCACGAGGTGTGAAGGTCACCAAGACGATGGAGACGAAACAATTCCACACGAAGCTCAACTTTGTCATTCGGAAGCTTTCAGGAGTTGTTGGGCTCACGGTTACAAAGATGGATTACCAGAAGATTGCCGGGAAGAAGCATGTCAAGAACAAGAGGAAGCGCGATGAGTTTGAGTTTGGTGGCTTCTCGGAAGAGGAGCCCGAGGAAAAGCAGACCTGGAGTATCCCAGGCATGGAGAAGATGAATTCGAGGGCCGAGCTGGCGACTGTAGCACTGGACATCGAAGACGTTGTTGCAGATGAAGTGAAGAACATGTTGACGATCACCTTCAAGCATCCCTTGCGAGCTTTTCACCAGCAGTCCATAGGCAAGGATGGCGAGATTACATATGTGGAAGTGGAGGAGGAGACCAAAGGGACGAACGTGCCGATTTCCGAGCCACCAGCGGCAGTGCTTGGACAAGAACTTGTGAAGATTGCTCCTAGCACAATGAAGATGCATCTCTACTTCTTGGGGGACTGGAACGACACAGATGCCTTGGGTGGTGAAGGCCAGGGCAAAGCCTGCAAGAAAGAGTTAGGCTGGTACCTCGACATACTGAAGAAAATCCAATCCACGATCGACAAGAAGCGAGAGGTTGTGGCAAAGGTCCAGCAGCGACGGGACGAGCAGAAAGGCACGAAGTTCTGCGATCTTGCTGCAGACAGTCATGCCAGGAAAGCCGTCGAGGAGTTCGACTTGGATATCACAGAAGAAACCGGACACTGGGACCCTTCAGTGCTGGATGAAGAGTGGAAAGCTTGGTATGACTTGCGAAAGCAAGCTGAGTCGCGTTGCAGTCGGCTGTTTCGAGAGGGTTGTGAAATGGAAGGCGATGAGGAGAAAGATGAGGAAGAGGAGTTCGATGTTGATGACCATGATGAAGACTACTACCAATCGACAGGATTTCAACTGAAGATGTTGAAGGACTTACGGAGGGCATACTGCAATTCATTGAGGCGTGCGGGGCTCGATGTTGCCAAAGCAGAAGCTGCAGCTAAAGGCCTTTTCCTGCAAAGTGTCCATGTGAGCGAGGATGGTGGCATCCAGCCCCGTACGGTTGATGTGCACGTTCGCATATTCAGTGCTGTTGGCCAAGCCAAGCTGGTCGATGTCGAACACGAACATCATGCTCGAGCACGTATGAGTTTTTGTGAAGAGCACGCCTACATCAAAGCGCAGGTTCATGCAGTGGATCCTGAAACTTTAACCTTCCAGGTAGTGGATGACCTTGCTGGCACAGTGGACGACATCACACTCTTCAAAATGGAACGTCATCCTCGCACGGGCAAGCGCACCTACTCGCTGGCACCGGTCAAGCAGGCCCAGAAGCTCTCCGAAGCCATTTTGGGTCAGCGTCGCGGGTCCTTGGCTGCTTTCTACAGCTTCTACATCTTTATGATGGCAGCTGGTGCTGAGACACGGCCTTTCACTGACATGGATTACTGTGAGTTTTGTCCACTGAGCTACCTAGAGTCGAAGCTTCACCACAAGAGATAGGGTAGGGAGGGGTTGCCAAGACGTGTGCAATGTGAGCATTGTACATGCGGCCTGTGTGCCTGTACATGCGGCGGTGTGGTGCGACGGGAGAGAAGAAAAGCGGTGCAGGCTTTGCTTTCGTTGTTGGTGCATGGTCGCCGTTTGCACTGAGTCAGCTTGTGAACGACAGCAGCGCTCGGGTGGCAGTGTCATGCTGCAACTGATTCTGCCAGCCGTGACCACCCGGACCCACCGCCCCTCGCTTGAGCCCGGACCCGTCCGTTGCTCAGCTGGCTTCTCCTTGAGCTACGTGGCGGGCCGCGCGAGCGCATCGCCGGAGCGACGAAGGCCCCCGACACGAGGAGGGCGGCCAGATTGTCCGCTCAGGCTTGAGAAGCGCGAAAGGGAATTACCCAATCGTCATGCTGAATCGTTCATAGCCACATAGACGCAACCTATGTATGAAATCTGAGACGCCGGGGTAGTGTAGACAGTTGCAAAACAGTGACGTTGTAGTAGAAGACCATCCCTAAAAAGGGGTACCAAGGGCCCGGCCATGGCAATTGTCGCCGTTCCGCTTCTCATGCACCGACCATATCAAGATATCGTCAACATGACCAGTTTTACATATTTTTCATATTTGGCCATTTGCATGTCCTCGTCCGCTTTTGTGAAGGCGCACGAAGCGGCTGAAGCTGCAGCCGCAGAGAGCTTCTTGGGCCGGGAGCAGAAAACATTCGATTCAAGCAAGCGAAGCGTTGACTACGACGACCTTTACCATGACGACGACGCCAGCAGCCGCTGCAGCTGCAGCCGTTCCGCATCCGCGACCACGACGACCACGAGTGGCACTGTGACTACGGCGACGACGACGACGACTACCGCAGCTACGACTACTACTTACACCACTACTACTACTACTACTACTACTACTGCTGCTTCTGCGGCCTCTTCTACTACTGCTGCTGCTGCTGCTGCTGCTGCTGCTACGACTACGACGACTACGACGACGACGACGACGACGACTACTGCTACTGCTACTGCTACTGGTACTGCTACTGCTGCTACTACTGCTACTACTGCTACTACTGCTACTGCTACTACTGCTGCTGCTGCTACTGCTACTGCTACTGCTACTGCTACTGCTACCGCTACCGCTACCGCTGCTACTACTG
>CAJNJA010009868.1:354-14253 GCA_905231915.1 Symbiodinium necroappetens | reverse complement strand
ATGTATATGTATATGTAATTGTATATGTATATGTACATGTATATGTATATTTATTTCTATATGTGGGTATCTTCGTGCGCATGTGTGTCTGTGTGTATGTGTGTACATGTATATGTGTATGTATACTATGCCGTATCGGTATGGCGACAATTATGTGCATGTACATGTCTATGTTTATGCATTTGTTGTTTAGCACAGTGTGTGTATCAAGAAATGCATAAGCAGAGAAACAAACGCATATGTTGTTAGAGGTATGTACATATATACACACATATGTGCATGCATATGTGTCTGTGCATGCACATGTACACATTGGTATATGTGTCGTGTTAGCGTATGTGTATGAGGTATGTGTGTCAACATATGCATGTAATGTGCATATGTACACGCGTTTGTGCCGGCGTGCATGTGTATGTGTTTGACCATGTATGTGTTTTTGTGGTAGTTGATCTAAAGCTCCTTGTGGCATAATTTAAATGAAACGACAACTGCATAGCTAAATATGCTTTCGCGAAAGTTTTGCGATGGTTTTGTTAAAGCGGATTTTTCTGCGGAAGTTATGTAAATATGCCTTCGCGAAAGTCCCGCGTTGGTTTTGTTAAAGTTAATTTTTATTCGTGGAAAAGGACATTCCGGGATGAAGCAGTTTGGATCAACAACCATGTACATGTATATGTATATATATATATATAAGTGTTTGTGTGTGTTTGTGTGTGTTTGTATATGCATCGGCACGTGTAGTACAATGTGTTAATCCGTTGAGAGCGAGACGTAATGCTACCAAGACCAAGTGAAATTCGATACATGGGCCTTTGCAGATGGCAGATAAGGTGAGCTTTTTGGATGGGAGTTTTTTGTCACGGAGATTTGGTGATGTTGCAGCTATTGTTGCTTGCATCATTGCAGATCGACTCTGTGGTGATGGGTTGCGGATATTTGTTTGCAGCTTTGGGGCTTGACCAGGCGGTGTCAGCACTTTTTGGCATTGGATCTGACGACAGGCTGGTGCGCCGATGTTAGACATCACTGAGACTTTGCCGGCAAAAGCCCTCGCCTCAATCCCTGACTATGCTTGCATTGAGCCAAATTCGAAGTGAAGTTGAAAGATGCTCGAAGTGTTGTGCGCCATGAGCGGTGACGACAAAAGCAGTCCATCGCGAAGCAAGCTAGTGCGACACCGCGAGGAAAAGACCGAGAGCAACATCCTATCATTAACAGCACCGTGGTTGTCTGCTAAGGAAATGCTGCATAAGATCAAGGACAACATGACAGATGCAGGCCTGACGCAAGTAGAGTGAAAGAAACTGTCAGGGACAACAGTTCACCAGCTTCTTCTTCAATACAACGAGATCTTCAGAATCTAACCAGTTGATCCGACATATCAATGCGAATGTACATGCAGCATCTCTTTTTTTGGACATAGTGCTAACTGCTCCAAGCATGGTTAGTTCTGCGCGCGTTGCAGCTCATGTCACATGTGGTAGCTGCCAGGTGTCGAAATGGAAAAGATAGATCAGGCCCCGTGAAGAAGTTCATCAGCACGCCTCGTGTTGAGCGCAGTTCCTTTGAGGTGAGTTTTACCTAATCTGCAAAAAGCTTACACTATCACGGCGCCTAATCTCAGGCCTTGGCCAGGTCAGGGAGCTGCATTCGGAATTGTTGGGTGCGGGTGTCAAACTGCGGGCAGCTTCTGCAGCTCTGCCTTGTACATGCGGTTGCGTTTCATCGCTGCTGTCCAGTTGGGCAGCATGAGCCCCACGCAAGATGCGCAGGTCTTGGACCTGACGTCCTTGCGGAGCTCGCGCTTTGCGATCAATAGATCCCTGCAGCCCGGCAAGAGCACATCTTTGTACCGTTGCTTGATTTGTCAGTGTCCAATCGGCCTGGTGACGCGTGCAGATTTCACTCCAAGGCATTTTGTTATCAAGAATCAAGACGCGGATGCAGAGGAGATCATCCTCGACTTAGCTCCGGGGCTGCACGCTGAATAGTCATGCTGGCTCTGGGGTCTTGACCGGCAGAGACGTGCATGCGATCATGTCCCAACGAATCACAAAAAATCCGCTGTGCCAACTACGGAGGGAGACCTTGAGTGTCAAACCCAACCCGGTCAGGTAGATATGGCCAAGTTGGACGAGCTGCACGGCTGCACTTGACAAACCCAGTTACTAGTATTCATTCTGTGCTATGCTCTTCTGCTCTTTTTGTGTACAAGCACGATTTGAGCAGTGGCATTGATTCCAGCGCTACAGTTCAAGATGGTCTAAGCACGCACCATTCAAACACATGCCAGTTAAGCACAAGCAATTCAAGCACGCCACCGGTTCGAGCACTGCCGGTTCAAGCACCAAAACTGATTCGAGCATGCTCGTGTTAAGCACCGGCGATTGAAGCACGCAGCCGATTCAGGCGACGAGTCAGGGGGCCGGCGATTCAAGCACCAATGTGCTAATTAATGCCAGCATGGTGGACCCCGTAGCATCACCCGTCATTGGAGGTGCTTATCATCGTGAGCACTCCACTCACAAGCTCTCATCTTGTCCAGAATATCTTGGGGGAAGTCTGGGACCTCTATGAAGCGGCGGCGCCTGCGGTGTCTATGCGCGGGGAGGGCGGGGAATGAACCTTCCTTGAAAGCCTGAATGCACTGCCGTCTTTTCAGGTACCCTTTTAGGGTTTCAGGTATGGACTGCCCTCCATCCCCCTTTTAGGGTTTTCGTAGTGATGTTCTCAGATTCTCAAAACTTTAGAAGCCTGCCCTCGATCCTTTTCGGGTTTAGGGGGGGATTGTGCATTTAGGGTTTTCGCATACACACCGCTTTAGGATTTCTCGACAATGCGGGTCTCGTTCTTTCGTGCCTTTAAAGTCCCTCATATCCCTCATAGCTTGAAGCCTCAAGCATCCCGAATTCTGCGGGATCTGCTGAGCTCGTGCACGAATCGTGTCGGTGATGCTGAAGGCGCTAGATTAATGAGTGTCGACTGCCTTCGTCTGCACCAGGATGAAAAAGGAGGCGAAGAAGAAGGGTGTTTTCGGCAGCACATCGCCGGCATCCAATACGAACCACATCGAAGAGACGCGAGTTCTGCCCTAAGTTCTTGCTCTTGACTGTGCAGGAGCCGTGCATCTTCTGGGTGCTATTTTCTGCGTGCTGTGCCTGTCCAGCTTGGAAGCTTCTGTTTTTGCGGTGTCAAGTGGAGTTCGCAGCTTTGTGGCCAAACCAAGGGAGACGAAGTTCTGGCTACGTTCACAGCTTCTTGGATTCAGGTGATGGCATGCTGGAATGCAAGCTTCTTCGACCTACAAGAACAGAGCAGCAGTCCATACTTTCGATTCGCTCACCAGCAATGTAGATGTTACGATGCGCAAACTCTGCAAGTCTGCGGCTCCTGCGGGGCAACTGCGCAGTGCCCCGAGCCGTCCCAGCCCGGAGCCGAGGTCAAACTGTCGGATGTCCGAGCTTCAAAAGGTGCACGTTGCGTCGTGCAGTTTTGGTGAAGGGTTTCAGTGAACTAAAGTCCCCGAGACACTACAGTGCAGCGCAGCATATGGAAAGGTCTCGCCTTGCCTGGCCCATTCTTTTTCGAGAGTGAAGAGCTTGGCAAGATCGAAGTGTCTTTGCAGCAAGCATACAGCCAGAGAGCCCGAGTCGTGGAACCAATCCCGCGACAGGCAAAGCAATTTAAGAGGGGTGAGAGTCAGCGACTTCGGCTTTCTGAAGTCCGAGGGTTCAGGGTTCTTCGAGGGTTTCGTGTGTGTTTGCGACATCAGGATCTCGAGTTTATACGGACTAGGACTAGGATTTAGGATCGAGGGTATGCGCTTTGCCTTGGCGTTAGGAGTTTGGAGAGCAGTTCAAGATGTTTCATGTCATGACCTATGATTTCGCTTGATGGCTTCGGGTTGGTACCGGAAGCCTTAGGCTTGGCGGCCAGAGGGCCAGGGCCCGTCTCCCCCTGGCATCCTCAAAAAGCAGCATGAGTCTCTAGTGACTCTAGTGATGTCTAGTGTGGGTGAGTCTAGCAGCCCGTGGGCCTGTGGTGGATGTGTCCCGCCAGTGCAAAGCTCCTGACGTACGGCGTACGCGCTTGACTTTCGCGACATCTGCAGTGATGTTTGTTTTTTGTGTGGCAAGCAAACCCTCGACGAATGACTGATGTCTGGCGGGCTGTCCATGCTGAGGCGAAGATGTTCGTGGGATTGTGCCTCGGCGGCAACGAGATGCACGAGTGCACCAACACTACCATGCGGGACCGATCGGAGCCAAGTCGAGTCGAACCTCAGGAGCGGGCTGGAACCGACCACGACGGAGATCATTGAAGAAATGAGTGCGTCACTTGTCCAAAGCCGAGAGGAACCTGACGCAAGCGACTTGCTTCTTCCTAGCCTTTCCACCTTCCCGTTTCGGTGTGTGTGTATACAAACATCAGAGAGAGCTAATGGAATGCATGTCTGCAATTCTTGTTGACATATCAATTCTAGCTTCCTGAATCTTCAACTTAGAAGTTGCAGCCAGCACATGAAGTGAACAGAGATCACACATGCAAATCATCCTCCGCATGGCATCATGTTTGGCAACATCGGGTTTCCAGAGTTACAGCTTGAATATGCATCTCTTTCTCGGAAGAGTTGTTCAAGCACGCTTTGGTCTTGAGCAGCTGTTGTCGGCTGCCAGTGGCATTCATTCGGATTTGTTGCAGGTCTTGCCGGTTTGAATACTCTATTCAGAGGTTGACTTTCGGGAGAGAATTGAAAACAAGCCAGAAGTCTATGTGCATGAGAGTATGCTGGTACGCCACTTACTCAGCCTCAGCCTCTCTGCAGTCCCTTCCCGGCCCGGCCGGCAACCTGGGCACAGGGACGATGTCATGGCGGAGATGGACTTAGTTTCCAGCTGAGATGCCGAGGCATAGGCGGCAAGCCGGCTGGCCACGCATTTTCAAGCATCATGGCTCTCCAGTTGGCATCATTCCACCGCTCCACTTCTGTGTCCGTCCCAGCCCTTGATTCCGCATTCTTTTATTGGAGAGTCACTGCGAAGTTAGAGTTGGCTTGTCGGAGGTCTGAAACACTTGCGCCATCATTTGCAGAATGCAGTTTGTGCTCGTAGAGAGGTTCGGAAAGTGTGCTGTTCTTGAGAGTAAACCCCTCTGCTGTGACTGATGACGCTTCCGGAGATGACAGCGTCTCGTGCTGGATGGTCCTGGTCCAGCTATGTAAATGTGTTTCTCGCCGATCCATATGCAAATCCGCCAGTGGCGGTTTCTAGGCTCCTCAGCATCTGTTACCTGGTGCTAGCTGACAAGCTTCCGTTTTCGCATGTTGCAGCCACTGAGAAACTCAGTTGTGCTGTTCGTGAGAGATTCCGGATTGTGATGGGACTGTTGAGTCCCTCAGAAAGCCAAAGCGAGGCGTTGCAGTACGCTTATTCAATATGTTGGAATGCAGCTGAAGATGCTGACCAGACGATGCCATCCTGTTCTGCACCCTCCATGTCTCACCAGTTTGTAACACGCAAGTTCAACTCCTGGCGTCTGTGTCCTCCGGACGTCCTGCATATTGCAGCGTCCAGAAGAACTCTCTTCTCCGCCAGAGCAGCGGCGCTTTCTGCCAGATGTGCTTGCTGCTGTGCTGCGTGTTAAAGCATCAGAATGCATTAGGGGCTGGGGGTGCTCATTCAGCAGGTGAATCTGCATGTGCCGTGGGCCGCTGTGTGACGCTGCGTAGGGAATTTGAGATCGCAGGATGCATCCATCAGCACGCGCCGGTGGCAAGTTTGTTGCTGTGAAGCGCACTGCTTGTGGAATGGCTTCTGCACTCTGTGGAATACAGGTGTCCACAGGCTGTGTGTAAGCATCGCTGGTGGTTTCAGGATGTTGACAGGTTAGTCGTCAGCTCCACCTTCACCGTGGGAAATCCAAGTGCCCGAGCATGTCCCATGCAACCGCATCTCTTTCGTACAGAGATGTAGAAGGATCTCAGCGAAGGAGTACTTTCCCAGAAGCCGGGTAAGCTTCTAAACATAGTGGTTCTTGATTCTCCGGCGCTGGCCACGAATGAGTTCAAGCGAGGTAGACTGCGACCATGTGACCGACATTTAATATGTATTGATCTTGCAGCACGTGTCTGCTTCCAGCAATTTCGCAGCATTGCGGCTGCAAGCGTGTTTCCGGAACATGAGTCTATTCAGCATGAATGTCTTGCAAACGCAGCACTCAGCAAGTACCCCTCCGGCATCAGCCCCCGCTGTCGAAAATAACTTGCGTTGTTGAAGCCAGGTTGCAGGAGAATTTGCAGCTTCTTCGAGATGTGGAGGCTGCGATGATGCTTCTCCCCTTTGGCAAGTGAATTTCCGGGCCGTGATCCCTGTTACAGTCTACTACCGCTTCGCATCTGCTTGCAGGCGAAAAGTCAATCTTCTCTCGATGCCGCGCGGGCAAAGGAGTCATGAAAGCCATGGTACATATTGTTGGAACCAACATGCCAAGGAACGGTTGTAGTGCACAGAACGGCTGCAAGGAGAAGCGCCACGCAGCCGACTTTCTGAAGCTGAAGAATGTTCGCTGCCCAGTACAGTTGCCGTCGCCCTTGCTGCCAGTTCTGCTGCTGCTGCTGCTGCTGCTTGTTCGAAGCCAGGCCAGGCTAGGTTACAAGCCATGTCTTTCATGTCCAATCTCACATTGACATGTAACTGATCGCAGTTCTTTGTTGTTATTTTCTGACTTGCTTTTTCCACCTGCATAAAAGCTACTGGCCCCCGATTCGAGCACTGCGAGTAGCACCACGCGTTGGGGTTAGGTTTAGGAGTTTAGGGCGTTTTCGGGGTTGAGGGTTGAAGGTCTCGGGGTTTGGCGTGTTGGGTGCAGGATTTTGGGATTTAACTTTGGAGTTTGGGGTTTTTGGGGTAGCATTAGGCAAGGAGAGCCGGTTCTGTTTAGGGTTTAGGGCTTTAGGGTCTATGGTGTTAGGCCGCTTTCGGGTTTTAGGGTTTAGTGTTGCTTGGATGTTCGGTGTCTCAACAGTGGTCTGGCTTATTCCAAGTGTACAAATCTGGTTTTCCAGTTTGCAAATCGGCCTCTTACTCGGGACCTGCTTGTATTTGCGATGACACATGCAGCAATATAAGATTGTTGTATTAGTGCGACGTGTGTCTTGTGTTGCTGTGGAAGGGTCGTTTGCAAGTTAATTTTACTGTCGTTTGGAAGTTAATTTTACTGTGGGCTGATTTGTGCGTCGAGGGGGGGGGGTTCACTCCCCCTAGTCAATAGCTTCTGGTTTGCCCCGGGCGTCCGAAAGTATTCTTGGTACTCGGACTGGCAATAGTAGTAGTGCTAGCTGCCGATGCTCACCGGAGGACCTGCTTGCGCTTGGAGTTTAAGGTTCAAGATGTGGCCGCAGTTGCTCAGATTCGGCTGCCGCTGTTCAGTTTCTTCAGTGTTCGATATGTTCAATGCTCAGTTGGCTCGGACAATAATTTGAACACTCTCCGCTGGCATTGCTCAGTGCTCAGATGCCTCGGACGATAGCTGTACTCATCAATTCTTCCTGGTTGCCAAACACTTCTGCCCGAGAAGCTTTTGCTATTGCGGGATGCCAAAGCAGTGCGGGATATCCAGTAAGGCTGGAGGAACTCTCTGTTACTGGATGCTCTCTCTGCCTGACTCTACCTGCGGAACTGCCTGTTTGCCGTGAGGCCCTCGAGGGCAAGATCCGCGCAGTCAAGCAGGCAATCCTCCCGGCTTTGGTATGTTGGCATGTCATCTCACGCCCTCAGCGCCCAGCGCCGAATGCAGGATCTTGAGAGGACGAAGAAGGAGCTGGCTGATGCAAGGGCTAGGAAGGCGAGCTGCTTCTGTCGGGAAATGTCCAACATGAATCCCAAATGTTGCAGAAAGCTTCCGGACCCCAAAGAGAGACGGATTTGACCTGAGTCTAGAGCTTTTTGGTGGACACCTGTTCCCTATCCCACCAGCAGTTCTCATGTCGTGGAGAAGGTTTTAGATTTGAGAGAAGATTTTGCGTTGAACATAGTGGCTGCTTTCTGGGAGGCACGTGGAGATAGCAATCCTTCTGAGGGTGGCAACTTGCTAGACTTCGGCCATGATGTCGTTTGGCATTTTAGCACCGTTAAGATGCAAGTTGTGTCTACACTTGTGATCGGCTTTACAAGTCTGACTGCTCTGACGTGTCCAATCAGTTTAACCCGAAACCAACCCTGTTCTCGTGCTGCACATGGTGTTTGAAAGCGGGATGACGCTCTCCAGGCCAAAGCCGAGGGCGAGCTGGCAGTGGCAGAACAGGAGCGGCCGGAGCTGAAGAGTCGTTTCGCGCGAGCGTTCCAGTTTCAGACACTGTCGCTTCCGACTCTTGAAAGGACATCAAGACTGGCAAGCAGTGCGCCAACCAGCACGGTTATTGCACGGTTCTGCTTATGACAGACCGTAATCTTGATTTCGCCTTTATGCACAGAAAGAGCAGACTGATCGTGCCCTCATCTCAACCACCCTGACCCCCCGAAGGTATCTGCTGCAGGTGGAGCGTGGTTGCATGGAAAAGGCCATGCAATGTGTGCAAAGGTAAGTCTGACCAGTTGTCTTTTCGTGGCTTCTCCACGAGCACAGTAGCTAATCAGCAGGTGAGATGTGCCAGGGCTTCGTTTTCGGTAGACCACCGAACCGAGTTAGATGAGGGCGGTGGCATCGCCTTGGGAGGGACATGCACTGGCGAAGGCTGCGCAGTTTCAGCAGCAGAAGAAGAACCGGCAGGACGAAGTCAAGGCAGAGCATTCTCAATTCGTTTAGAACCCCTTCGTCCCTGTTATTTCCGTGGTCAGGCCGTCCAGGCTGCTCTGAAGGCCCTTCGAGGCAGCCTACGTTTCTTGCAAAGGGTGCACGCAGACGTAGGGGAAAGTCAGAGGGATCTTCGGAAAGGCGGAAGCCTGGACTGATCATTTTCACAAGCTTCGCCAGCTGACTGTGCACAGTCGCAAGGATTCCTCTTGAGTAGCAGAAACTTGGCTCCCGGATCAGCGAAGCTCTGAAGCCTCCGACAGTTGGTTTGACCGAGGCATCATGGACACGTCGGCTGCAAAGCAAGGACTCTTCAGCTTCCTGCAGCTCCCCGGATCTGATTTTTTCATGTCACTTTCATCTTGGCGGTGGACATTCCGATGGTATTCGCACCAAGGATGTCTTCCAGTTCCAGCCGTTCAAAGGCATCGCGAACGAGTCGTGCCTGGGAGCTGTACTGACTGCCGCACAGATGACAGCCTAAGATGGCAAAGCCCGAAGGCTGCTGGTCAGACCGTGGCAACTTTGGCCTTGAAGAGGGTGCAGCAGTTGGCGGTCAGCCTCAAGCAGGGCGACTCAGGTTTTCTCCGACACAGATATCACAGGTGATGCACTACGTGCTGCTGCCGCCACTGCGAGTTCGCTGGTGGTGGTGCCGGTGGTGCTGCCGCTGTCCGACAGGGTATCAAAAACCGGTTGAGCAATGGGTCTGTATGACGGTCATGATCGCACCCGGTGAAAGAGAATTAAGCTATTGATAATGCTGAACATCCAACTGCAAGAACAGGAACCCACTTCAGGTATATTGGACGTGATTAGGACAACATCCGGAAACATGTAGCCGTAGCTAGCCAGCTTTACACGAAGAGTCATTCAGAAACACAAGCGTGTTGCACGCGCTTGAGATCATACCTGCTCATGGATGAAAGTCAAGCATTAACCTAGTCGACACTCAGGCCCAACATGAGCCCAGCGGTTTACACGAGTGAAGTGGGTTGCCGGCACACTCCCAACTTAGCAGAGGCTTTGAGCAACGTATTACGTCATACAGTCAAATTCTTTCTGACAGCTCTGATCATTCCTCCCAGGTCAACGGCCCAGCACTGAGCCGGTCGCTAGTGCCCAGCATGACCTCACCGTCGGCCAGCTTTCGGGTTGTAAAGCAGGTATGCCAGGTATGCCTCCCTGTGACTTTGAGGTGCTGGACAAGCTGGCCTCCAAAATGCGAGTGGTGTCGCGCTACGGCAGACCCATCATGTGATCGATTCGCTCTGCGGATGCTTTTGTTACCAGCAGATCAACACCGGAGAAGCCAGCCTGTCAAGAATGTGAAGCGTTAACGAAGCCTTCCGTGCACAGCCAGGTGGCGGAGGCGATGTCTTCGGCAAAATGCGCAAGCTCATCCAGGATGTTTTCGGAATTCAGCAGCAAGCAGCAATGTGTGAACGTGACTTGTGGATAACTGTTCGGAAGGCATTGTGCTCCAGTGCCAAGCAACTCGAAACAGGACATGTGTCGAGAGTTTAAGAGAATCTGCAATAGCGTGCAGCATGGGTTGCTTTTGTCGGTTGCTCACTTTTTTGACGTGTCTAAGATAATTCCAAGATTATGTCCATCAGCTGCAAAAAAGCCTTCGCTCTAGCTGTATTTCTCTCCCACACCCACACATGACACACACACACACACATTGCATGCTGCGCGGCCTGTGCTCATTGCGGCGACCACTGGAGCTTGGTGGTATACGGCTGCCCCAGCTGCATGGCAGCACTTTCATTCACATGGACTGCATCCGTCGGACAGATATGATGAGCTCGAGCTCTAGCTGTCCAGGTTTGAACGTGATGGGTTGGCTTGAAGTGCTTTCGACTGAAATCGCGTGCAGCTGAATCTTCGATCCCTCTGTTTGATTGGATTGGTTTTCGTGATCTTTTCCTGATCCTGTTCCAGGCCCCAGCGACGGTTGGAGCAGCCTTTCCGTTGCCTCTCCAGCATGGCTCTTGGGAAGCAAAAGCCGCGGCTCATCTACCTAGCAGCTCGGATACAACAAATCTGTGACCCAGAGCTTGTCTGGTGCATTGGACATGTCTAGCAGTGTGCAGTGCCACGCACCCCCTCCCCACCCACGCACGCACGCACGCACGCACGCACGCACGCACGCACGCACGCACGCACACACGCACACGGAGAGAGTGTGTGGCTTCGTCGCGACCGACTATCTCAGGATACCAAAATGTTGGCAGAACCTATCAGACTTGCGTTGTTTGCCGGATCCTTGGAGATGTTGTGACGGATGAGTTTTGCCCGATTCCGGACGACTGAGGTAGGCGAGGTAGATTTCGAGGACAAGCGAGTGACTCACCAGGACTTGCCGCTTTGCGTCGGACAGGCTCTCGCTCTCGGGAACCTGTGAGCCTCCGAGTCTCCGAGGAGGTGCAAGAGCTAAACCTTAAGGGCCAGCTCCCATTCGGCCAAGTCCCAGATTCTCGGCTTGAAAACCGCTTGGGGCGGCTGGCGAGTGTCAAGAGCATCACTGATGTTGGCCTATGTCCTGCACGAGGTGCTGGAGTTGGATGGGCAGGTGCTCAGCCTCACTGCGGGACGAAACAGTTGCAGAATGCGCTTTAGAGTCAACTTCAGAGATCTCTTGCATTTGCACTGTCTTCCTCTGAGCTCTGCTCAAACATGGGCATCGCAATTCAACGCAGGTGTTTGCTCAGACGGAAGCCTTGCTGCGATGGGCCGGGAGAGGCACGGGGACTAGTCTCAACACAAAAAATTCGTTTGTTACCCGAGAGCGGACAGGCCAGGCTGTATCCAGAGGAGCCCGAGCTCCAGCTGCGCTGCGACGCCGTTGAGGCCTCACGAGCAGTTTGGCTGGGACTGTGACTTATCACCCTTGGATTACGTTCGTCAACTCTTGTTACGGCTTTCCTACGTCCAACAGGCCGTTTTGTTGCTCGACATGACGATCGAGTCCCCGCCGTTGTCGGTAGACCCTGTACGGTCGGTTGCAAGATTGCATATTTAGTAATCTAAGGATCCACCGCAGCAGTCTTTGGCTTCGGCTCATGACAATCTCAGACAACAAGACTCTGCTTGGCTGAAGCGTGGGAAGCTAGCACCTGAGGTATGATATTGGAATATATTGGATGGGTTTGGCTAGGATATGCAACCATGCAGTATGCGCTAGCCAACGCCGGTGATGTGCAGGAGTAAGCGGGAGTGACTCCAATAGCTCCCTGGCCATCTTTTTTCTCTATGATAGCTTTGGGCCACACCCGAATGACAACCCGATGCTACAGATGACATCAGATGACTTGCTTGTGTGTCGCTACGCACGCACGTGGGTTTTGCATGCATGCAACATGCATGCACCGTGCATAGGCGCAGTGCCCGCAAGCCTCATTTGTGAGTGTTTTACAGTCAGCAACCTGCGAACTGGCACATGAAGAGCTGAGCAGCGACGGGTACGCTGAATGCCATGGCTGCTGCTGTCCATGACGGTGCTGGCTTCCTGGACACTTGGCAGCATAAGATCACATTGAGGGCAATGTGAATTCAAAAGCTTCGAGCAATGTCATGTCTTCCAAGGAGTCTTTCGAGTCTATCGGACCGAGCTGAAGAAAAGCATTCAGCCTCTGTTGCCAATGAGCACGTCATGTGGTTTGTTGTGTACGATGTGGCTGTGATTCACCATGCAAGCCATGCGCTCAGAGACGTCCTGATGTGTAACTGCGGCGGATGATGGTTCGCACTACACGTATGTCCAATGCTATACCGACGCCGTAAGTTGGTGGTGTACTAGCCTTCGCACCGTTCGCAATTCACTTGAAGCAACTATCTTGACCGAGCATCTGAATTATCTTGGTCATAATTTCCGAAGAAAATTATCTAGTAGATGCCAATTGTCTTTATGTTGCCATGACAAGTGCATTCTGCAGACAGTCAAACACCGGACATGCCCGTGTTGCAACAGTTCACGTATGTTCGCGACTGTGGGATGATGGCTGGTCAGTCACGGTCTGTCCGTCTGGTGTTTACCCAACGAAACTTGAGGGTTCGAGTTCTCCTCGAGTACGTTATCAGCATTCGCCCTCGTTCTTTCACTGGGAAGCATTGCCAATCTTCGCGGACTCACGGCATGTGACATACTGCATCTTCCTCCTTTCAGACTGCTCTTCTGATGAACCTGTGTATATTCTGGTGGTACCGCGAGTTGTATTCACATCAATGCTGGTTAGGAGTGTAGCAACTTGGCAGCGGAGTTGTGTATTGGTGTGCAGACATTCAATCAGCAACCATGTCAGTGACCTGCTGCGACCATTCAATAATCTTGCGCCCGACTATCACCACCAGCAGAGTCTCCAAACAACCACCCAGAAGATGCTCCTTGGCATCTGATTGCGGGCTGAGTGCACTTCGCCTCAGCATCATCAAGGTCCGGATCAAAACTCGAGAGTGTGCCCTGTGGAGGACCCATCACCCCTGACAGCACTGACCTGAACAGCTTCACCTCTTCAGGCACATTGACTTCCGTTGTAACATTCGCAGCCAGAGGATGCTGCGGGTAAGCTTCTTGAGGTTTGCTCTTGTGGAAGGTCGGTCGTGGTAGACTGCACGACTTCTTGTTGAAGTAGGAGGAGCAGTTTGCAGAGCAGTCTTTCAATATCTCCAGTATCAAAGCAATCATTCGCAACTCTCGCGTCCTCAGGCCTGAAGAAGCATGGAGAGCCGCAGAAGCGAAGTACGAGGGTCACCATCGCAGAAACGATGGCTGCCGAAATTGCATCGGATGGCGTGCCAGAAGCTCCACGCAGCTCGCTGCCAGCCACTCGGCAGGCGACCCTGAACTACCACAATCGTTTCTCGAACAAAGCTTCCTTGGCCTCCATCTGGCCCAGGTTCATCCGAGCGGAATTTGGGACACCGCTGGCAATCACGAGCTGTGCCTTGGCTAAAGACGGACATTAGCTCTGACCGAAGGCGCAATTAGGGTGAACCTGAGAATCCAACTGAAACCTGCAAAGCACAGACTCCATATCTATGAGCACACAGGTTTTCTGTTTGGCCGGTCCAGTGGGTTTTGCAATCGTGCCTGTGGTACGACCG
>CAJNJA010009865.1:0-12291 GCA_905231915.1 Symbiodinium necroappetens | reverse complement strand
GTTTAGGGGTTTCGGGTTTAGGGCGCCTTTAAAGGGTTCGTTTAAAAGGGCTTCTTTCAAAGGGCTTCCTTTAAAGGGATCCTACAAGGGAAATCTAGGGGTTTAGAGTTTGGAGTGCCATGCAAGCATGAAACCCAAATCCTGTATCCCATTCCTGTGACTGAAGGCGTCTGATTAGGGCTTCCCCGACATAGGTCCTGTCCAACAACAGCTCAACTAGGGTACTTGGGTATAGATTAGTGCTTTTGGTGCTTAATCCTAAACCCTTTCGGAAATCATATGTCTTATTGGTCAGATGGCGTCTATAGGATGGTTAACAGAGGCCTTGATATTTAGACAAGAAATGCGGGGTCGATTATAGTCGAATTTCAATAGAAGGCGCCGATATGCAAATAGTATGAAATACGATTACCGATCATTCCCATCTCCCACAGAGCCTGAACAACAAAGCCCTAAACCCTACACCGCCAAGCCCTAAGCCCCTAAACCCTGCAGTAAGATTCACGGCATTCGGGTGTAGGGCATAAAGCGTCGGAGGCGCCTCGCGGATGGCGTCCGCAATCTGATCCATGGATACCTTAGAGATTACGGGGTGTAGGTTTAGAGATTAGGGTTTTAGAGTTTCGTGTTTATGGAGTTTAACAGTTTAGGGAGTTTAGGGTTCAAGAGACCGTAATTCCTGGCATTGCCGGCTTGCTACCCGGAGTGCACAACCAGTACCCTACGGCTGCCTGTAGCGAAGACGCAAGCACTTGGGGAACGCACCTAGATGGCAAGTGGTCCTATTGGATCTGCATACTTGCAACCCTAAACCCTAAACCCTTGCGCCAAACAGCCAACGCTCTGGCATTGAAAGGAAACGCTTTGAGGACTGGAGGTGCCTGGATCTGCTCCGGATAATTCTAGGTTCCCGAGCAGCCTCTGAATAACTGCGTACCCTTGTTCCTACTATTTGGTTTAGGGTTTAGGGTAGAAGTGGTCATAGTATCAACATTCCACTAAAACATTGTCCTTCTTGTTCGCATAAGGCACCCCCAAGACCGTATGTAAACCTTAAGCCCTAAAACCCTAAACCCCAACACCCTATTCTGACCACGCAGCCCTCTGTATTCAGGGCGCGCAGGGCTCCGGCTTTTACAGTTACAGCGGCCAACGCGTGTCGCGCCAAGGACCCTAAACCCTAAAACCCTAAACCCTAAACCCTAAACCCCTAATCCCCTAAACCCTAAAACGCCAAGGAGCGTTGGCAAATGAGAGCTGCCGCTTCAGCGGTCCTTGCAGTGGGCTCAGGACCCTGAAACTCCCGGACCCCTCAAGAAGGGGCTGAGGGTGTAGGGTTATTGTTGAAATTTTAGGGTTTAGGGGTTTCGGGCTGAGGGTGTAGGGTTGTTGTTGAAAGGTTTAGGGTTTAGGGGTTTCGGGTCTAGTGGTGTAGGGTTATTGTTGAAAGTTTAGGGTTTAGGGGTTTAGGGTTTGGGATTTAGGGTGTAGGTTGAAATTTTACAGGGGTTGATCTTATAAGGTGTGTTCCTTTCCCCTCAACTCGCCCCCAGGGATCTTCTTGACATGTTCGCAATCAATATCGGGGACACCAGCTGAGATGACACTGTAAGCTCCCCTAACCCAGGGCTTAGGGTTTAGGGTTCACCTGTGACCCCAAACCCTACAAACTAGCAGGCTATGACCCCTTAAATAGAGTGTAAAACCCTTAAGGCGGTAGGTTTTGGGGATTCCCAGGTAGGGTTCAGGCCCAAGCTTAAATCAAAACTCCGGGAGCCTGAAACCCTCAAGTCAAAACTCCAACCGCCCCAAGCCTCACAGGCCAAGTGCCCTAAACCCTAAACCCTAAAACCCTAAACCCTGAACCCTGGACCCGTGATTCCTAAGTTTAGGTGTGCCGGGTTCAACTGGAGATTTCCTGGCGATGGGTTTGTTGATGCAGAGAACCTCCCAGCCTAAACCCTAAAACCCAGAGCCCAAACAATCTCAACCAAACCGAAACTAGGCCCTGAACGAAAACGCAAAAGCAATCACCCACATACACAGCCCTCTAAACCCTAAACCCTAAACCCGTAAACCCTAAACCCTAGACCCAAAACCCTAATCCCTAAACCCCTAATCCCTAAACCCCAGACCCAAAACCCTAAACCCTACACCCTAAACCCTAACCGATAGCAACCTCGGTCTGCCGGGTCGCTTTTGGGCGCCGGCGTCTCAGGCGTCAATGCAGGGAGCTTGTCCGTGGGCCTCGCCGGGGGGAGCCAGAAAAAGGGTTCCTCAAAGGGTTCCTTAAAGGGATCTACCAGGGCTTAGGTTTAGGGTTTAGGGTTTGGGGTTTAGGGCAAAGAGAGCTTTGATGTTTTGGGATTTAGGGCATAGGGTTTAGGGTTTACTGGGTCTTATCAAGCGTTTTTTGTGGTTTCAAGAAGTCCTATTAGGGCTTCATAGCACGTTGACTTTCATCTTGTGTGAACAGAATTGCTGCATGTGTTACGAAGGCCTTCGGGGTTAGGGGATACCCTAATCCCTGAACCCCTACAAATCCCTGAAAGGAGCCCTTAAGGAACCCTTAAGGCATCCTAAACCGGAAAACCCTATGGATCCCTTATAGGAGCTCTTCAGGAACCCTTCAGGCATCCTAAACCCGAAACCCCTATGGATCCCTTAAAGGAGCTCTTAAGGCATCCTAAACCTTAAAGGAGCCCTTCAGGAACCCTTAATGCATCCTAAACCCAAAACCTGCATTTTGCCACGTCAAAATGTTGATGTTGGCGGGTTCCTTAAGGGTTTAGGGTTCCTTAAGGGTTTAGGGTTCCTTAAGGGTTCAGGGTTCCTTAAGGGTTTCGGGTTTAGGGTGTAGGGTCCTTTAAGCTTTAAGGGATCTATAGGGTTTAGGGTGTGGTGGGGCGTCGGGGAGGACCTAGAAAGTAGAGTCCCCAATTTGGGACCCTATGCTATGCTACGCGGTTCGTTGTAGGACCCCAAACCCTAAACCCCAAACCCAAAACCCTAAACCCTAAACCCCAAACCCTAAACCCCTAAACCCTAAACTCGGGGGGGACCTTGAAGAGGTGGGAACGGAGTCGTCTGAGGTGTCGGGCCTAGGGCCTAGACTATTCGGGGTCCTTGGAAATAAAAAAAAGCTACCGTTTTGAGGAAGGGCTCCCATATTGGATCTATAAAGTTTGGGGTTTTAGGGTTGAGGGATTTATCTGGGGATCCAAAAACCTATCGCTCTTAAGGGTTCTACCCTCTATTTAAGGGGGTCATAACCTACTATCTTGTAGGGTTTGGGGTGGTAGGGTTTAGGGTTTAGAGTCTAGGGCTTAGTTAGGGTGTAGAGTTATGTAGTGTTTAGGGTTTAGGTTCTAGGGCTTCAGTAGGGGGTAGATCTTATTAGGGCTTAAGGCTTACGGTTTGAAGGCTTACGATTTGAAGGTTTAGACGATTTAGGGCCTTTAGGGTTTAAGGCTTACGATTTGAATGTAGGGCTTAGGGTTTAGAGCTTAGGGTCTGAGGCTTCGGGTTTAGTGTTTAGGAGGATCTTTGGTCTTCACAACTTCTCGGTATAGGGCTTATAGGGTTTAGGGTTTATTATGGGTTACATACACCGCTGAGGTGCCCTGAGCCATCCTAAACCAAAATACATATCCCAAAGTCAATCAGGATCAGGATAGACATCACATCTTAAAAATGCTAGTAATCCTGCTTTTACTAATAATCGTTTGCAATAATAAGAACAGTCATCATAGTAGTCGCCATCGAAACAGCAGCAATAACTAATAAGCCTAAAAAGCCTAAGCTCTCGGGCCTGAACCCTAAACCCTAAACCCTAAGCCCCAAATCCTGACTACCCTAAGGCTCACGGACCCCCAAAGTGAAAGCCCAAACCTTAGCCCCCAAAGCCCAAACCTTCCCCTAGAAAGCCCATAACAGCAATAAGAGCGTTCGACTAAGCCCTAGAAATGAGCCCTAAACCCTAAACCCTAAACCCTAAACCCTAAACCCCTAAACCCCTAAACCCTAAACCCTAAACCCTGAACTCCCTGAACCCTAAACCCTGAACTCCCTAAAACCCTAAACCCTACTGAGCATGAAGGCCTCAAAGCATCTCGTCGGCCGCTGGCCGGACTCCTTTGCAGCTTCGGGCTTAGGGCGCCGGTTTAGGGTTTAGGGTTTAAGGTTTAGGGTTTAGGGTTTAAGGTTTAGGGTTTAGGGTTTAGGGTTTAAGGTTTAGGGTTTAGGGCGTCCGGCTGAAGAAGAGTTAGGTTTCAGTGCTGAGGGGTATGGGGTTTAGGGCTTGGGGGTTTGGGAGTTAAAGGCTTCGGTTTTCGGATTTAAGGGCTGGGGTTTACACCTTTTTGAGATTTAAAAGTCTTGGCTATGTTGAGGTCAGGTTTGCGTATACAGAGGTTTGTATGAAGGGGTCAAGGTGTCTCAGAAGTGTCTTAAAGGGTCTTCAGGGTCTAAGGTGAGTTTGTGGTACGGGTGGCGATCACAAAAAAATGATTGTAGGGGTAGGGTCCTGACAAAATCACAAAAGTAACCAACACAGGGTAGAGAATTCAGGGTCGGCCTAGGTAGGGCTGCATACCCTAAATTCCCACCCGGCCCCCCCTAAACTCTAAACCCTGAACCCTAAACCCTGAACCCCTAAACCAGACATTTTTTTTTAGAACTGAAGACTCGGACTGTTCAGGGTTGGAGCTGATTTCGGTCGGCTTCAGGCTTTTTAAGACAAAAGGGTTAGGGTTTCAGGGTTTAGGGTTGAGGGTTTAGGGTTTAGTCTAGGGTTTCAGGGTTTAGGACTTAGCGTTTAGAGTTTTTGCGGCGTCGTAAACCTAGGCGCCACATTACATGAAGACATACTTGCTTTGCAGTCACACCGACTGCAACTCCAGGCTATGCAGCCCGTAACCTAATTGGAAGCATGTAACCAAGGGCGAATCAAAACAAACAACCACGGTTCAACCTGCCAAACGAAATCTCATAGAAACCCCCTAACTATCGTAATGATTCAACACAGCACAAATCTCATATTGTAGGTTTGTAAGTTTTCTAAACTGTGAGTCGTCCAATCTCAGGACCACGAAAACTTTCCGTGACATTGCAGCTGTGCGTCGTGGATAGGACCTCGCTTTCGGCACGGCGCTTGGGCATCTTGACCTCGAAGGCGACTCCCTAACCCAGAGGGTCCATATATACTACCATTATGGAATTAGGTCCCAAGAGACCATTCAGATTCTGGTTTCTGAGACCAAATTCCATAGTAGTAGTAGTAGTAGTAGTAGTAGTATGTATATATATATATATGGACCCTTAGGGTAAACCACAAAATTCAAAACCACCCTGAATTTCAGCCCACAGTCATCAAAGCCTACGGCTTATGTTGCAACTGTGGTTCCAATTACCTACCGTTTTAAAGATACTACCTGGTACTTAAGGGGCCAGGACATACCATGTTGCCCAGTTTGGGTCACAGGTACTTGGAGGTTCATGGGACTTAGTAACCTGAGTTATAAATAAGGTAACTTTTGTTATAACTACTTATAGCCCCAATTAAGGTAGTTATAACTGTACTTACTAAGTCCCATGAACCTCCAAGTACAGGTAAGTTTAATAAAACTCTGAGATGTAAGGTAGACTTTTTGAGTGCTCAAGCTGCAGTTGCCGTGAGCACTGCAATTACTTCTAACACAGGGGCATTGACAAATGCATACAAAAATAACTGGGGGTTTCTATAGGGTTTTCACGAGTTTTCGACCGTTCCTGCCTGTAGAATTAGCACAGGGTTTTATACGTTTATGCTCGAACGATTTATAACATGGAGCCGCAAGAAACAATGTTACCAATTACTAAGTTCATGCTGCTAGGCTTCAGCATGCATATGCAAGGTTTACGGATTAGGCTAGGGTTTCAGGTTCAGAATGCAACCTGAGGCCTGCGAATCAAACCCTAAACCCTAAACCTAAACTCCGCATCGCCTGCTGCCTCATGCCCAGACCACCGGAAGGATCGACAAAAGTAAATCCCCTAATGAGGGACCCATACTATTAAGGGGTACTTTAAAGGAACTCCCTTAGGGGATCTATTTTTTGGTTCCTTCCGGTGGTCTGGGTGAAGCATCTACTGATCAAAATGACGACTCTGGACCGCCTATGAAGCACAAACACGGAAACCTTAGGATTTAGCGCCTTTAGGGTTCAGGGTTCTGAAAACGTTACATCTTGTATCCTGCATCCTGATCCCCAAACCTTGAACCCCAAGCCTTTCGAATCAGTCTTTGCCATGGGAACTTAGATCCGTTAGACGACAAAATCCGAGCCCCCGAACCTGAGACTTCATCTATCAGGGCTTGTATACAGAGAGAACCTTTTAAGACAAGAGTACACTATACTGGAGAGGCTCATGGACCACATGCACCTGGGTCAGTTCGAGTTTACAATAATGGGTATATAGTCCTTCTTTGGGATGCCGTGGTTACGTATACTCTAAGTCTTTGATATCAAAGGTACCTCGGGCTTGCGGTTCTGAGCTTAGGGTTTGGCTAGTTGTGGGCTTAGTGTCAAGACATGGTTTTATGTTAAGCTTTAGTATAGTGCACGCCATGAAGAAGCAAATGACGCCAAGTGGCTGGATCTGACTGCCTGCAGTTGTAGAGCATTTTGAGATTCATGCAGTTCACTCTTTCTAGAATGTTCACCAGATTCTTGCAAAGCCTGATATAGGGCTTTGAATAGTTTGTATTTTCATTCACTCATGGTAACGAAATCCTATCATGAAAGCTTCCGTGCTTTCCCCTTGAATTTATACCCTTCTCGATTCTAACCTTGTAACGAGGCCTTACAGGCAACCTTGTCATACATATATATATATGTATGTATGTATATATATATATTGATATTGATATTGATATAAGCCCTTTTCTTGTTTGTCACCGAAAGCATATTTACAACAGGGTCGTTCCGTGCTGGGCTCGTGTTAAGGTGTATATCTTTTTTGAACTACAGCGTGTCAGGATGTTAGTGTCTGATGTTGAGGGTTTGACCTTGACCGCCCTTCGCCCCCCTTTTTGATTTGGTGCCGTGGGTCTTACGTTTTGAGGGGCTAGGCCAAATATAGGGGTTTAATGAAGGTTTTTAGGACACAGAGCGTGGACCCTGAAACCCTAAATCCACAGAAAGCCCTAAATCCCTTAAAACAAACACCTTCAAGCTCTAAGCCATTGCATTTATGAACTGGATTGAAAATCCCCTAAACCCTACAACTCTAAACCCTGAAAACCCGAAAGCCCAAAACCCCCAAGATCCCTTACAGGACCCCTTAAACCCGAAACCCGAAACCCCAACAAAAACACACCTCGGCTGACAGCTCGCCGAGCTGGTAGGGCGATCCTCCGCCGGCCTGACAGCTCGCTAGGGGGGGTCCCGTAAACCCCGAGACTCCAATACCCCTGAACTAAGGAATGGACCTTAAATCATATTAGGGGATCCTGCTATAATTTTAAGGTATATTCCTTCATTAAGGGATATTGGAGTCTCTGGGAACCCAGAGGGTTCACATATACTCCTACTATGGAACGAGGCCCCAAAAGACCATCCTTTATTATTATGGTTTTGGTGACCTAATTCCACAATGGTCATTTGGCAAAACCCGTTAGATGTAAAATCCAAAAACAAGCCAGACCTTGCACAACGACCGTCTAGGGTTTAGGGTTTAGGGTTTTAGGGTTTAGGGTTTAGGGTTTTAGGGTTTAGGGTTCAGCGTTTAGGGTTTAGGGCTTAGCGGTTTAGGATCCAAAGACTCTAAAGGCATGTCGGTTAAGGGCTTTAACCTTAGAGTCATAAAGCCCCTACTAGGTTGGCCCGGTAAAGCCTCTGAAAATAGATTCGTAAGTAAGATCAGATCCTCTCAAGCCCAACAAGGGAAAATATGAAATTGGCCCTGGGATTGCGAACGGCCGGGAACTGTGTCAGCTTGGGCCGGCCATACTGTTTCCTAGCAGCGGTCGCCTCCGTCGCCGCCCCCTTCCCCGACTTCCCTGTCTCGACCGCCATGGCTCTCGCCTCTCCTCCTGTCAGAAAAATAGCATATGTACTTGTCTGTCTGTCCAGACTTGGAACCCAAATCTCTTCGGCAATGTCTGCCCAGACTCCGAACCCAAATCTCTTCACTGTAAGTTCGGGATTTGGTGTTTGAGAGGTCCAGGGCGACAGGTACCAAAAGCTGCCTAAGCTCATGCGCCCCAAGTCACGCCTGAACCCTGAACCTTCCACAAACCCCCAAAGCCGAAAAGCCCTCCCTAATCCCTAAAGCCCTAAACCCGAAAACCCTACACTCTACATCCCTGAAGCCCTCAACCCTTAAACCCTAAAACCCTAAAACCCGAAACCCTAAACCCTAAACCCCTAAACCCTCAACCCTATAGATCCCTTATAGCTCCCTTAAAGGAACCCCTTTAAAGGAACCCTAAACCCAACAGATCCCTTAAAGGAACTCTCCCTGAAGCCCTAAAACCCTAAACCCAAGCGACCTCTCTGCTGAGGATGGCATAGGGCTCAACCGAGGCGTGCCCTCGGATCAGCAGCTTAGGGCTTAGGGGCTCACGGTTTCGGGTTTAGGGCGTAGGGCTTTGGGTTTAGGGCGTAGGGCTTTGGGTTTAGGGCGTAAGGCTTAGGGTTTAGGGTTTAGGGCTTAGGGTTTATAGGGTTTAGGGCTTACTTAGGGCTTACGGTTTAGGGCTTAGGGCTTATGGTTTAGGGCTTAGGGCTTACGGTGTAGGGCTTAGGGCTTACGGTTTAGGGTTTAGGGTTTTAGGTTCTAGGGTTTAGGGTTTTTGTTTTGGGGTTTTAGGGCTTTGGGGTTTTAGGGTTTAGGCTCAAGGCTTAGGTCTTGCCTGGGTCCCAAAACCCTACAAAATAGAAGGTTATGACTCCTTAACTAGAGGGGAGAACCCTTAAAACGGTGGGTGTTGGGGGATCCTCAGGTAGGATTTAAGGTTTAGGGTTTCAGGTTGAGGTTGGGGGTTGAGGTTTAGGGTTTAGGGTTTGGGTTTTAAGGTATGGTTTTGGGGCTTCAGGTTTCGAGGGAGTGTAAGCCTTTGATCAATGAACCCCCCTCCTTTGCCGACGACTATTTTGCAGATCAAGAACCTAAGACCCTCACGAAAGATGTGTTGAGGGAGTGGCTTTCTAATCAGATCGACATTCGTTAGAGCTCATCCGGCTATCAATGCCCTTGAGGACTAAACCCTCAACCCTAAACCCTAAAACCCTAAACCCTAAACCCCATAAACCCTAAACCCTAAACCCTAAGACTGCTGGCCACCGGCTCCAAGAAGCCATCAAAGTCGCACAGGGGACAGGCCAACCCTCGAGCCTCCGTCGAAAGGAGGACCCCAAGGACATCCTTCTTGTTTTCTTCTTTCCTGGTTTAGGGTTTAGGGTTTAGGGTTTAGAGAGCTTGTGCCGTAGCAAGACTCCGGGTCCAGCCAGTCCTGAGCGGCACAGAGGTAAGCCTCCTCTAGCATCTAAAGCACCTGTCAGAGAAGCGAGCGACTTTCCATGTTCCTGCGATCAACCGGAAAACTCGTCCCGCCCTTCGAACAGGCTAGAACGGCTTCTTGCATGTCCGGCAAGATAGGCCTGTCACACCCCTAAACCCTATACACCCTAAATTACAGAAGTTCATGTCCGAAGTTTAGGCAGAGTACATGCCTGTAAAACCAACCAGCAACGTCTGAGCACGGCACCAAAGTATGCGCCAAGGCAAGTACACTGAGCAGTTGCAAATTAGCGGAGACCCCAGATATTTCTGATTATGGATCCGGAGGTCCATTGCAGCAGCGGGATTGCCCAATACTCCCCACATCTGAAGTCACTGGGTTAAAACCACATCCAGTTGAATCTCATCCCAGATTCATCGTAGTAGGATTTTCTAAGGACTAGGGAACCTAGAGCCCAAAGTCATAACCGCAAAAACCAAAACCCTCAACCGTCAAATGTAAGATCCTAAACACCAGGGGATCCAAAAATCCGCTGTTTGCTAATCACGTCCTTCCACCTTACCTTTTAGGGTAAGCGCAAGCACCCGGTGACTCCAAGAGTGTCTCTTAAATCATACAAGTCTCCTTCGTTGATTTATGCTACTTATAAAATTTTAAAAGGGTTTCCGAGTCTCTGGTAAGGGAGCTTTTGGGTTTAGGGTTTCGGGTTTATCAACACCCCTAAGCCGTAAACCCTAAACCCTAAACCGTGAACACCGAAATCCTAAACCTCAGCCTTTGACAGGCCCAGTCGCGACGACGGCGGCTTTCCTGCGTGGCGAAGGGAGCCGGAAAGCTTTGGATCCCAGCGTCTACGGTTTAGGGTAAAGGGCTTAGGTTTAGGGTTAGGCTTTAG
Organism: Symbiodinium necroappetens; assembly: GCA_905231915.1. Taxonomy (NCBI): domain Eukaryota; class Dinophyceae; order Suessiales; family Symbiodiniaceae; genus Symbiodinium; species Symbiodinium necroappetens. The sequence continues at coordinate 1,891 of CAJNJA010009865.1, read as the reverse complement.
GGTTACGCGTGGGCAGATGGTGTGGTGTGTCCCAGTATGCCTATGGAGGCCTATTGGAGGATCATGGAACTTAGTAAGCACAGTTCTGACTACCGTAAAAGGGGCTTTAAGACGGGCTGTAAGAGATTAGAAGTATTCTTATCTCGTTTACAACCCTAGTTAATAAGCCCCATGAACCTCCAAGTACACACCCTAAACCCTAAACCCTAAGCCCCTACCCAGAGTGTTCCTTGCCCGCTGCTTCGGCCGCGGGAAGGATGTCAGCTTCTTGTCTGATGTGTCCGCGATAAACCCTACCTAGACCCCAAAGAACCTACCCTAAACCCTAAACCCTTTCTTTTTAAGGACCTAAACCCCAAACCCTAAACCCTAAACCCTAAATAAGGAGCCCTAAGACGGGAGGTTTTTAAGGGCCCAGATAAACCCCACAGCGGTTCTGGACGGCAAGCCCGCCGTGTCCGGCCGTCCTTCAACCCTCTACCATCGGAAGCCCTAAAACTTTTAAGCCTTAAAACTCAATCCTACCTTAACCCAATTAAACTACCTTTTCACGAACATATAGACAGAAATCATAAATAAGGAACCTCACAAAGGTAGGCTATTGGGTGTCCTAGCAAAACCTAAACCCAAAATCTAGCACTTTTAGCTCTCCAAAACCCGAAGGGCACCACTTCTGACACTAACTACCCCAAAACCTCAACCCGAAATTTGCGGGGCTCCAAATAACCAAAAGTCCCCAACGGGTCCCTCTACCAACACAGTAGGCTCTCAGTCGACATTCGGGTCCCCCAAAATATGTACTGACCCCTTCGGAGTAACCACTGTTTGATTACCCCACTTACCTCACAAACCTAAACCGTAAACCCCAAACCCTCACCCTAAACCCTAAACCCTTCACCCCACCCTTGGGGCCCTTTGATAAATAGACGCCTGAACAGAAGGGCGTCTCCCCCTATCTCCCTTGAGCCACCACAGCACGCCAATCTTAGACGTTTAGGGTTTAGGGTTTAGGAGACCGCCAGTAAAATGTAAGAGAAGGCCAGGGGTCCACATACGCTCCTATTATGGAATTAGGCCCCCAAAGACCTTCCTTACTATGGTTTTGTGGACCTAATTCCATAATAGACGTATCTATTGACCCGCTTGGAAGGCCAGGGGTCCAGGGCTTAGGGTTCAGGGTTTGCAAGCCCGTTACCCTCACATCCACGGACCCCGAGGATCAGCCGGAATGGCGAGGAGCGTTGAAATGGGAGCTTCCGAAAGACAGGAAAATAAGTAAACCCTAAACCCTAATCTTGGTGTCCTTATCGTAAGGACAATTTAGGGTGCTATATTGGGGTCCCCTATTTTCGGAAACCCCCGAATATCGCAATGCTCATTCTTCGGTGGCGGATCCCTAAACCCTGAACCCTAAACTCTGAACCTAAACCCTAAACTCTAAACTCAAAACCCTGAGCCCGTAATGTAGTGACCTCAGTGAATAGAATAGCGTTTCGGGATATATTATACTGTAAGTCTAAGAAGGAACCCCCTGAAACTTACAGCAAGGGCTACCGTGGGGCTAGACTTCAACCCCGAACCCCTTTAGGGTTTAGTTAGGGTTTAAGGTTTAGTGGATCCCGAACCCTAAGCAGCAAACCCCAAACCCGGTTTAGGGTTTAGGCTAAACCCTCTAAACCCTAAACCCTGAACCCTAAACCCTAAACCCTAAACTAGACCCTAGACCCTAGACCCTAAACCCTAAACTAGACCCTAGACCCTAAACCTTAAACCCTAAACCCTAAACCCTGAACCCTGAACCCTAAACCCTACCTGAACCCCCACGGTTGCTGTTTTATTTCGGCAACTGAAAATTAGTGTACGGCTTCTGCGGTGTATGCTTTCTGCGGTT
>CAJNJA010009864.1:10371-36473 GCA_905231915.1 Symbiodinium necroappetens | reverse complement strand
AAGCATGCATGCATGTGTGTATGTACCACAGTAGGTGGGAATGTGTAATATGTAGCTGGGCAGGTCAGGCAAGGAGGTTGGCAGGTAGGCAGGTAGGCAGGTAGGCAGGTAGGCAGGTAGGCAGCAGGCAGGCAGGCAGGCAGGCAGGCAGGCAGGCAGGGAGGTAGGTAGGTAGGTAGGTAGGTAGGTAGGTAGGTGGGTAGGTGGGTAGGTGGGTGAACAAACGTTTGTGAACGTATGTAACAGATGTAGATGTATGCACGCACGCATGCATGTCTCTGTCCGCGCGTACTTGTGCATGTGCAAACACATGTGCCTTTATGATTATGTGTACATATTTATGTATTTCATGACTCTATACGTATGCATGCATGCATGAATACCATAACCTAACCCAGCCTAACCTAGCCTAAACCTAACCTAACCTAAACCTAGCCTAACCCAACTCAGCATGGCATATTTTTGCATAGCATAGCGTAGCATATCATAGTTTGCCATTCAGACACGCAGAGATACGACATGCGCACTTCTTATTCTTACATCTGTAGACACACACACATACATACATACATACATACATACATACATACATACATACATACATACATACATACATACATATATATATATAATAATAATAATAATTGTTGTTGTTGTTGTTGTTGTTATGCTTTATATATATATATGCAAATGTACATAGGGATCTGTAAACTGACTATATGAGCACATGTACTAGAGTGCATTCGTTTATGTGTCTCCAGCGTTGCATATGTGTGCCGTCTCAGTACCAGCCTTACAACGACTACTCCAATCACGACCACTACGGTTGTTCTGAATGCTTCAGCAGGAGTATACTGTTAACAGTTATATATGACTTATACTGTCTGCAATGCGCTTGCTATTGCTGCTGCGATTTGTGTGGTCCAATAGTTCGTCGTGCTTGCTGGCCATGACGAGCAGGCACTCTTCCCACACTGCTACTGCTGCTATCGCGGTGGTTGTCATTTTGGTCTTTTGATGCTATTGTTGCTGGTGTCGTCATGATGATGGCGATCACCGTCATGAGGAAGATGACGGTTGTGCTGATGATGATGGCGACGAACGCTCTGCATGAGACAGATTCATGTTACTACCAAAAGTACATTGACCGGTAAAGGCTTCCTTCAGATACCGCCACAGGAGCCTGAATGGTAGAAACTAGTATTCATTTGAAGTCCTGGTCCATGTACCTTTACACAGCTCCAGCTCGACATCTTGTCAACTAGGCACCCCGCAGACCCCAAATGCTTGCGAGGGCACGTGCGGAGACGAACCTAGACATGCAAGCCGTTTTGTAACGCCTTCTGCCATCCAAGCCTGGACACCTGAAATATCCTGAAATGGAATCATACTTCATGACCTCGCGCTGACACAGGGTCTGTGACGCAAATGTCCAGATGCGCACCGTGCGGATAGAGGCTGAGAGAGGGGATTTGCTTCTTGCTCGGCATTCAAGCTCATTTGCCAGTGGTTTGGGGCTCTTGGGGATTTCGAGAAGTGATTTCTGGTAGAAGGTCTGAGGTTTGAGATCGACAGAGGAGCTGCAAACCGGTCATGACAGGCCTCATGCTCCATGGTTTGAATTTTGAATCTCGTCTGTCATCAGTGCGTCGTGGTATTGGGCTGTCCGAGGCGGATCAGGCTTGAGAGTGCCACACTGTGCGCTCTTTTCCTGCAGCCCACAAAGAAGTTCGCTTCTTTGACACTAGTGTGGACAATTCCGGCGGTGGGTACATGGAAACAGCAAAAGTGCACACCTGACGGTCCGAATACGGCTGCCCATTGCTAGAACCCGCCTGAAATCGGTTCGAGATATATTCCGCAAACCAACGATTCCAAGCTCTTCTGGAATAGCTCCAACTCTTTGTTTTTCGTCTTTTAGAATGTCTCAAGGAATACGCCTACGTTTTAGCCTACGGGGTTTGGTAGCCTTATTTTTTGGACTGTCTCGAGAAATATGCTCATATGAGTATCTATGGGCTTTGGTGTTTTTGTTTCTTTGGGGACTGTCTCGAGAAATGGCCTTTGGAGTAGCTCTGAATCTTTGGTATTTTTGGTGTTTTTGGGACTGTTTCGACGGATGTGCTCATTCAGTGGCCTAATCTCGGCAGGCGTTCCTCGCCGACCAACTGGAGCCCTTCAGCTACGACCCAGAGCCCCTCGGAGAGCAAACCTGTCTTGCTGGGCTTTCGAGGGAGCTTTGAGGCCCTAAACACTTTTTTTGCTCTTTTCTGGTGGTGGGTTGAGGGTTTTAGGGTTGAGTAGGGGGTTTAGGGGCTCTGGGGGTTTTTAGGGGGTTCAGGGTTCAGTTTTGCCAGGGCTTTCGGGCGGAGAAGGGTTTTGGGAAGATACCTCAGGGGGCAAGACACGATGACTCGTAGGGAGTGGATGGCGCCCAAACCTAGCCCTCATCGAGAGATCCTCCCAAGCCTTTCTTTGGAGTTGGCTAGATTGAGGTCACGAGCGACTTGATTTAAGCCACACACTTTAGGCTGACGACTCTGTGCTTTCCTTGATTCCCAAACAACCACACGCAAGCCCTTGCGTTTCGCTGGGAGGCTTTAGGCTGTTGGAGCAGGGGTCCCGGACTCTACGCCCCGAGGTGTCCTTTGCCGAACGACCGAACCCCCTTGAAAACCCAGGCCAAACCCTAAAGCCTCCAAGCGAAAAGCCCTAAACCCTAAACTCCCTGAGCCCAAGGAGCAAGCTGGATCAGTCGCTCCGACTCAGTGGCCACGTGATGACCGGCCGGGGCCTCCAGAAGCTGAAGCTTGGGGGGTTCTCAGGTTTTTGTTCTTGAGAGGGCGGGGGGGGTTTGGGTAAGGGTGAGCTTGTTTGGGTCTGGGCTTCCGGGCAAGAAGCCCCGTGCAGCCGAAGCTCACCAAAAAGCCTTCCGAGCCCTGAGCCCCCCCGAGTGACTGAGCTACGAGGTCTGAAGCAGGTCTCCGGCTTCCTTCCTTTGGGCCAGGTCGCGCAGGCCTTGGTCCTTTTGGGTTTATGGTTTAGGGTTCAGGATGTCGGCTTTTTCGGGCTTTATAAGGTTCTTCAGCAGACCATTGAGGCTCCAGTTGTTTCGGCTTTACGGCTTTTAGGGTTTGGGGTTCGGAGTTTAAGCTCCAGGTTCAGGCTTGGGTGAGGCTTATCAGTGCGCCCGTTTCTCTCTCACATGCTTTGTACATGATACTTGTAGCCCGTACACGCAAGTTGACTTCTGCGTTGCACATGTCGTGCAATCACCCAAGCTGTTCCATCCGGGCTGCTGCGCCGCCTTTTCGCCGCATAAGAGATTGCGAGAGTCGATTTCAGGCTCGGCTCGGGGTTTGCTGAGTCGTCTGGTGAGTTGTAGCATGCCGAGTTTGTGGTACCACGTCTGGCTTCCTTCAGACCAAGAGCTCCACCCCCACATCGAAACCCGCTTCCGATCTGTTGGTGCCGTGTGAACCCCAGCCGTCAGTTCGAGGCCCGGCCCTGCCTGATCTCGGGCTTTAGGTGTTCCAGGTGCGTACATTTTGTGTGGGTTCGGCCCAATCCTGACAGGCTATCAAGGCTGGATACTACTTGGTCAGGCCACGCGGGCTGTGGGTCCTGGCATGGGCGTTGCGGATTCAAGTGGGTTGGGTCAGCCTTTTATCTATCTAACTATGCTACATATCTAGAGCGAGACTGAGAGAGAGAGAGAGAGAGAGAGAGAGAGAAAGAGACAACCCCCTTGCCCCTAACCCTGCCAAAAAAGAAAGAGAGAGCGAGAGAGAGAGAAAGAGAACAGACCTAATACATGAACCGGCATATACTTACATACACATACATACCGAGTAGGTTCAGTCTCGATGGATTTACTTCACGAATTTAGAAGTTTTTGTTACCTGCGCATACAAGCCACCATGCCTGCCCACATTCTTAAAAAAATCCAGATGCCAGAACTCAAAGATTACCGTCTCACGGAGCTTGCTAGTGGTGCTGTTCTTGTTGTTGCCATGGTTCTCTTGGCCGAAATACAACCACAGTCAATTGTAGGACACTTTATTCTTCTGTCCCCATGCTTTTTCCTCCTCCTCCTCCTCCTTCGATTGCAACGGCTGTTATTACTACGACGACTACTGAACTACTACAGCTGCTGCTTCTATTGCTACTACTGCTTTTTTTCAACTGTTAGTACAGTTACTACTCTACAGCTGGAGCTGCTGCAGCCGTTGCTGCTGGCTTACTGTCGTGATCATGACTAGTGATATGATAACTGCTGCAGAAGTGCTTTCCTGGAAAATGGCAACAGCCTTCCGCTTCTCGACAGGGTTGTTACACAGGGTCGCCGAATCCTAAGCTTTACCCTGGAATTGCCCTAAAGCAGGTATGGGCCTCTCATTCTTGCAGGGAATGAAATCATGGAGGCAGGGTGGTTTCAGGTGTCTGGATTTAAGGGTTCAGAAGAGAATCCGTGGCTTCCTGCTGGAGGGTTTCAGGTTTGGGGCTTTTGGACTTAGTTCTCTTGCTAGTAAATTTGAATATTTAGGCATTGCTTTTGTGGCTTTAGCGAGGAGGAATGAGGTTCACGATGTACGAAGCTGGTGGATTCGGTCTTGGAAACAACCTGTGATCTTGTTCCTTGGCCATCCCTAATCTGTGGTGTAATGTGCCCGACATGTGGAGTCCAATTGCTTTGTTATTGCACAGGGGTACCGCCGGGTCATGCACCGAGCCTGAACGCAATGTCTAAGTGCCATCTCTGTGTGCCGTGTTCAGCAGGTCGACTAATTTTTGTGCTGGTGTTAGGTGAGCTTCTCTCCGTTTCTATTTTTGCGATGCCTTGGACTTTGACTGGCTCGTATGCCCAACGTGCGTGCAGGACTGTCCGGACACCGTCGTGTTCCAGATTCAATCTCGCCCTGAACGCACAAAGCGCAAGACCCAACATCAGCCAAGGTTGCAGCAGCCCTCACCAGCCCCCCAAGTGCTCCAACGAAGGTTCAGGGTTCAGGCTTTGCAGGCGGGTCGTAGCAGCAGTATAATTTTTAGTAAAAGCCATCGATTGCGGAATGCATCCTTGAACCAATGATAGTTGTGCTGTTTAGACCATCATCACTTGCCAGTCCTTCCAGCTGATCGTGGGCCTTGCCCGGAAGTTGGAGCACCGTGGCTGCATCTTGCTGCAAGAAAAGCAACTTCAGGGCAAAATGCGAAGTGCTGAGCCGCACTGCAAACACGATGCCTAAAACCAGAAGCCCGAAGCCCGAAGCCTCATCCCTCCGTAGATCCCGACTTGAGGTTTGAAAGCCCCAATGATATCTATAACCTCCAGGAATCATCTGCAAGCTTAGAAGAGGCCGAAATCCACTAAGCTAAAGCACCCCAAGCCTTACACGCAAATCCGGTTTGGTTAGGGGGGCACAAGATTTCGTAAAGAAATTTCGTTTCTGATTTGGGGTATTGTGTGAGGTTTAGGACTTGGGGGTGTGGGGGCTTAGGATTCATGGTTAGAGGTGTTGGGGTCTAAAGCAATTTCGGGATGAGGTAAGCCCTAAGCACCAACCCAGAAGGAGCAGCAGAGGCTTGACAATTCCACAGCGGCCAGGATACCGGCATACAGCCAGCTCCTTTCACCCGACTTCTTCGCGGGGCTCTACTACGCAATGGGTGAGCACTGGGGACACCGAGGCAGGAGCCTGTTTGTAGCGAGTTCTGGGGGTGCGCAATCTTTCTTCAAGCTTTTGAGTTTAGGGCTTGATGCTTCGGGTTACAGGCGCTGGGGTTTTGTGGGTCCGGAATCAGAGGCTAAAAGGCCGAAGCAGTTCGTTCCAGACTTTGACTTTATGGCTTTCTAGGAGAGACAGCATCCGCAAATGGGAGGGGGGTTGCTTTGCCTGCGGCCCTAGTGGCCCCGATTTTTCTGAGAATCCTGAACTCAATCTGAGGTCCAGTTTGAGCAACGACTTTTGTGGTGTCGGACTTCATGGTTTCTTTTGTGATGTGCCTCTCCAAGGAAGATCGCTGCCGATGCTTTTGGTCAGGAAGATCCCGCATTGAAACGGCTTGTGAAGACCGGGAGTTTCTCACACCCTATGCCGGCACCATGACTCCCAAACGGGGCCACTTCGCTCTAGGCACGAAGCTCCAGACCCTCTGCCCTGACTCCAGAACACCCGGAACAACAAAGAGGCCCATGGACCCAAACGAAAACCTACCAGCACGCAGTAGCACCCCAAACCCTCCAAGCTCCACACCTTACATCCTAAAGTCCGAAACCCAAGCACCTTATTATAAGGACCCTCACCAACCAAGCTACTACCCGAGCACCTGCCCCCCTCGCCCCCGCCCCACCCAGTCAACCGCACCCTTAAATCGTAAGACGCTGGGGAGGTCGCACGCCCAACTTGGAAGCTTTGGCGCACACCGACGCTTCAGGCCAATGGGTTGGCCCAGCAGCCGTGACGAGTAGGGGATCTTACGGTTGCGGGTTTACCTCTGGCCAGGCCGTAGGTTTTTAGGCTGTAAGGGCTTTAGGGTCTCTTGTGATGAAATTTTGGGTTTTGGGGTTTTAGGCTGTGAGGGTTTTAGGGTTTATGTGCAACGTTTTTGAGTTTTTGGGTTTTGGGGTTTGAGGGTTTTAGGGGTGTGAGGGTTTGGCTTTAGGGCTTTGGGGTGCGTGGGTTGATTTTTGGGTTGCAGGGTTGTAGAGTGTGAGGGTTTCAGGCTTTAAGGGTGTGAGGGTTTGGGGTTAAGGCGTTGTTGTGGGAGCCTGATTAAGGTTTAGTCTTTAGGGTAGAGGGGTATTAGTCTGGCATTCAGGCGTTAGGTTTCAAAATTTATTCAGGGTTTCAGGTTCAGTGTAACTGTGCAAGGTTCAGGATTTAGGATTTCGGTTGGGGCTTGACCACATTGATTGACTTGGGATGAAGCGCAGTTTGACTCATCTTCTTCTGGCTTGTGCACAATCAGCATCACAGCCTCTAGAAATCATGCTAAGAGTGTCGTCAGAACTCCTGTGATAACGATACTTACTGCCATGACGAGCACAAGGGTTCTCATCCGTTTCCTTCTAGTGTCGATGATGAGTTTTCTGAGTCATGAGTAGCAAGGCACAGTACCAACACTAGCACAAGCAACGAAATCGACAGTACTGGTAATCACACGTTTAGTAGTCATAGCCATCCGGAAACAACTGCGCTAATTACGCTAGTAACAGCTACGACTACCAAGACAAGTGACTGTGTCCGATGCTGGCGATGCTACCGCCTGTAGTATCGGATGAATTTTCGGAGCTGCAGGGCTCCAGCATTTTGAACGCAAGGGTTCGGAGCTCCACGCACCCCAATCCGGCTCCTGGTCCAGGTGGCATTCCTGCTCCGGATCGAGGCTGGGGCGGGTCGGTCTGCACGCAGGGCAGCAGTCATACTAAGACAAAAGGTAATTGTGCTAGTAGAGCAGTTCTTGAATCGAAGGATGGCCCTTTAGTCAGCACCCGAAACCCCCTCCACCCCAAAATCCGTAAACCCTGAGCCGAGCGAGACCCCAACTTCAGTTCCATTGCAATCTAAAGAACCCCTCGCCCAGGCACAGGCATACGGTTGGTTAGGTCTGAAGCAGAGTGTACAAAGCCTGGGCACCAAGATCAAGCGTAAGAAGGCATGAGGCCACTCAGGTAACGGTAATGATTCGGCCCCGGCCGACCTAAACCCAGCATCCGAAACCTGCTGTGCTGCGAAGCTCCAAGTTTGGGCAAAGCGCTGCCCGACTTAGACGTTTAAGAAGAGGCCACGGGGCCTTGGCCCTGGGCCTAATAGGCTGTTGCTATGAACGTGCAACAGTGAACGTTAGCATGGCACCTGTGATTGCTAATGCTATCATCGTAACATGGGCTTGTTTCGATGTCTTTCCTTTCTTAACTACTACACTCTTACTACACAAATCATGTGGCTACTACTTTTGTAAGCTTGGTTTCTTAATGTGCATAAGAATTTGCTGTACAGGGCGGCATCCCGAATCATAGGAAAGTAATCTTTATCTCACAGGTGAAATTTGCTTTCGGAAGGATTCTGTCGTTTGGGTTTGCCTTGTGGGCAGAGTCTAGCATAGTTCGAAAGGATGATAATGGAAATTGATATTCCTAATCGGTTTGAGCCAGAAGCTGACATGTGAGCAACTTGTCAACCTTGAAAGACAACAGCCGTCAGCATTCTTTTCAGAACTGAGGCCCAGGCCTAAACCTGAGACCTCAACGTCCTGAACCGTTCCGAGGCGCTCATGTTCCGGCCCCATCTTTCGGGGGATCCTCACGAAAAACGAAGCCCCTCTACGCGGCGCAAGCCTTTCATCGCAACTATCCTACATCCCAAGAGTTCGCCAGGCATGCTCCTGACCCTGAGACATCTCACGCGTCTCCTGCTCGTGTCCAAGGCGGAGCATGTGCTGCGGTTTAGTGTTTCGAGTTTGGTCAACTTAGGATGCGAAGCGTGGGAAGACCAAGCATAAACAAAGAGGACGAAAGCCTGACGTTTCAAACATGTTGGACATGTTGCTGTGCTCTCTGCAATCATGACAAGGAGCTGAACGGGTTTCGGGTTCGGGTGTTTCGAGCAAAAAATTACGGTCCGAAAGCTTAAATCGTAAAGCCCTGGAGCCCTACCTCCCGAAACGTCAAGCCCCAACCCCTGAACCCACTGCAGGCCTATGCTCACATGACTCAGATTTCCGTGATTTTTTGTCGATGCTTGTTTCTCTTTACAGCTAGAAGTGAATATCCCAAAATCAGCTCCAAGATTTGAGCTCTTCACAACATCACCGTGTCACCTGCAGGAACCTTCCCCGACGGATGCTCAGCGTTTGCTGCGGCAGGCGGGGGTCTCCACGGCTCTCTCCCGCACCAACGAGTGTTACAGACATGGTTTTTTGAGCTCTGCATCGTTTGGGCAGTATACTGGCTGGACTGTTAGCTAGGGGTTAGGAATCTGAATCGATTGGCCTCACTAGTTTTAAATTCGCCTTTTTGCACCGCAGGAGCCAAGCTGTTGAAGTCCGTAGAGTTTTAGTCAGTCTTAAGCCCAAAGCGCACAACGAGAGCGTGCACCCTCAGTGAAATGGCACCACCTACCTCCAGGAAGTGCCCCTGGAAGCCCCATTGTTGTCAAGGGTCTGGGTCCGTCAAACCAAGTTGCAACCCGCAGCAGTACATGCCGCGGACGTGTACGTTTCCCTAAAGACTATAACTAACAAAGCGCAAAGCCCTTTCGCAACCCCGAGTCCCATTACCGAAACCTCCCCCCAAACCACAGCACTTCCCTGGCAGCCCTTGCAATCCATACTATGGGACCGAACAGCTTTCAGCGCCAGAGACCCCAGGCCCGAAACCCGAAAAACCCCCTAATCTTCAGAAGCCCTAAGCGCTCTGAGCACCCTAACCACCCAACACGCTCTAATACTCAAAGCCCTACAGAGGCCATGCCCGGATCGGAGCTGCTTCTTGCCGAGCTATCCTCGACACCAACCATTCCTTCCTTCTTCCTGGCTCCCCGGCTGATTGCTTCTAGTTTTTGGCGGTGGATCGTTTCATCGACGTAGAGGCCCTGAGCGCAGGTGCACGTGCTAAGTTTTTTTTGGAAAAATAAGGCTGGGGTTTTCACTGCACTTGGGAAATTTGCTAGGCAGAAGTCGCGACCACAGCAGGCACAGAATCGCAAGAGTCGGAATACATGCATCATTGGCTCGGGTCTCGCATACTTCCGTGATGTCGAGGTCGTGTCTACATCCGAAATCCTGAACACCGTTTGTCGATAAGTGCTGCTGTTAAGGTCTGTTCTCGGACCGCGCATGCTGCTTACTTGGTGCTGCCGGGGACGCGAAATCCAGCGGACCCGAATGCATGGCAGACTGCGACGGCTCCGAAAGACCCTGAAAAGCATAATCAACTTGCCAGGACCTGGCTACGGACTTCAATGCTGCCGAGGAGCAGTTCCTTGGCTCCACATACAGTCTACCTTCTCAGCAGGGTTTCCAGAACCCAGCGAACGGCAGTGGTACAAGTAGATGGCCTGCTCACTGCTTCGTCTATCTGCAACATCTGTCGCACTTTCCCTCGGTACTTTTGAACATATGTCCGGACTGCTTGACCTAGTGGTCTGGGAATTAGCGTGGCAGCAATCAGCAACATCACTCAATTCTGAAGGCACATCCTGTACATCGAGGAAGGTTTCAGACCCCGACAGATCTCCTGCAACCTCGAGCACTGGTCTCTGCGATCTGCGAGGTTCGGTGCTGGTTTGGGCCACCGAGGAATGGTCCAGCCGCTTGGATCTGCCTTCGTCCCAAACGTCCCAAAGCTCCAGAACAACGTCCCAAAACGCTAAGTCCCCACAAACCCATCTACCAGTCTCCTAAGTCCTAAGCCCCATCGTCGCACCCTTACGAATTCGGATGTTGGAACACTGCATTTCGTCGCGTTTTTGGACATTGGCCCCTTTGGGTCCTCCTCCTTCCTCCTGCTCTGCTGCCGCTGCTGCTGCCTCCTCCGACGAGCACCGCGCGCCCCCCTCTCCGACAGCACCGTTTTCTTCAGCAACCGCTTTGAAATCAACATTAAGCTCCAACAGGAACGGCAACAGCAACAGCGACAGCAACAAGGACGGAATCAGGAGCCCCAGCAACTCCGGAGCAAACCGCAATGATGGACGAGGAAAGTTGCAGGCCTATGGGCTGCAAGCGTGGAAGTCCCCCCGGAACCACAAAGCCTTCAGCACCCCCCCCCCGCCACCTCCTTCTCCAAACCTCAGTTTCAGGTCGGCCCAATGGCTCATGCAGGAGATGGGGTCCATTCTCATCCGTCTTTACACCGAAGGCTCGATGAGTTTTGGGCTTTGGGCTTCAGCCAGGGATTGGAGATTTTAGGCGCTTTAGAGCTAGGAGCGTGGTCCAAAGCGTTCCTGGATTGATATGCTTGGATGCCAGCTTGCAAGTTGCAGTTCTGAGGTCCAACGCATCGCTTTCGACAGGGCTCGAAGGGCTTGAGGGTGCTTGCAGGCCCCAGGAACTGCGCAGCAACTCCATGGCTGCGAACGTGCCCGATAGGAGGAGGTTTGGCACCGGCTTCTGGTGTGTGATGGGTAGTGCCATGTGTTCCCGATGTGCTGGAACGATTGGTTGTACTTCTCAGCAAGCAGCCGTTTTGGCAGGGATCGAGATGTCGGCACTACCCCCAAGCCTAAAACCGCAAGCCGAGGTCGTATGTGTCCATGGACGACACATCCGCAGCATTATGCTGACATTTTGGCTGGAGCCATTCCAGGCTTTTTGTGGCTCCCATTGTGTGCACTTCTCTGCCATGGCACGCTTTGCTTGCCTAGTGCTGGTCCTTTTCGGTTCGGCCGCGGAGGGGAGACTGAACTCCGAGCCTTCCGCCCGCCTGCGAGGGCTCAAGGAGGAAGTCTCCAACGAGAAAGCTGATGCAGGATGGTCCTTTTGGAACCCGGATCCTGAGGTCCTGGTCTGGGATGAGCAGGTATCGATGGAGGAGGGAGTTCAGAGCTACTTTGGCTGGCTGAAGACACCCCTGGTGCACGACATGGCGATGTTGCCGTATGAAGCGATGCCCTATGTTTGCTTGCGTGTCCGTGCAATTCCGGCAACAGAGCAGCCTGCCAAGCATGGCCCCTTGCTTCTCCACTGCGGTGGCCCCGGTACTGGCAGCAGCTGCCTTGAATGGAGCAGCTACTCCTGGGACATCAACGGAGAGGGGAACCAGAGCCGACTTCATAAAGACTTCGACTGGTGGGCCCTGGACCAGCGTGGCGTGGTCACCGAAGGAGACATGACTACACCGCCGTGTCCTTTCAACTACAGCACGGGGGAGCCGATCCTTCCTTTTCCTCGGATGCAATGCCATGAGATCGTGAGCTCCCGCCTTGGTGTCGACCAGATTGTCCGCTTGACGCTGGGTGCCAATGTGTCCGAGAACGTTTCTCGTGAGGCCACGCCTTACGTGGAGTCGATTCTCCGGTTTAAGGGTTTGCGGGTGACAGTATCGGGCATCCAGCACTTCAAAGAGACCTTTCTGCGCTGGTATTACCGGTTGCTAAAACTGGAACATAGCCTTTGCTACAATGCTCCGCGATTCAAGCTCCAGTCGCCAAGCGGTCGTGAGTACAACGTTCTGCAATTTGGTGGTACGGTGGATCTGGCCCACGACATCGACCAGTTTCGTCGTGCAGTTGGGGCATCTCGCATGTCGATCTTCGGGGCATCGTACGGTACTGCAGTTGCCGGAGTGTATGGTACGATCTTCGCGAAGTACACGCACCATCTGGTCTTGGACGGTGTCGTGGATCCCTTCCCAGATGTTGAGGAAAGAGGAGTGCTGTTTGCAAAGAGCATCACGGCTACATGGAACGGCATGACAAGGGCCTGTGACCTGTCTGCAATGGATAGCGGCGCAGAAGAACCCTGCCGTGCTGCGCCGCTGTCAGAGTCCAAGACTCTAAGCCTGATCCAAGATTCGAGCAATCCATCTCGGGCAGCTTTCATTTTTCAGCTCCTGGCACTGCTTTTCGGGACAGGCGTAGGTCTGACACATCCGCACAGCCTCGCCAGTGTGGTCTTCGCTTGTGTGGAGAAGTATGCAGATGGACAGGACAATGGGGGCTGCCCAGACTGGCTACTGAGCATCCTGCCTGCCGACGACTTGGGCTACACCGAAATCTTGAGCCAGATTGTCGCCGCAACTATGACCCCTCCTGAAATGGACTGGTTCGGTTTGGGTATCCAGACACTGGTTCTGGGCACGGACACCGCCGGTAGACTAAACGAAGAGGCTTTCATTCGTTGGTGGCACGCATCCATGTTGATGCAACCACTTGGCACGCCTCTCTCGTTTGCCATGGTCGTGGGCATCAGCACTTGGCCAGCAACCGCGAGACCAGTGCCCCCCATGGGGGATGCCAGCATCAGCCCCGTGATTGTAGGGAATTTGCACGACCCCCGAACTGCATACACAAGCGCCCAGCTCGCACGACGCGCTTTTCCACAGAGCCATCTCGTCACTTGGCAGGGCATTGGTCATTGCCTCAGACCACCGGGTCCTGTGGGCAAGGGGCTTCTGGCCGAATACGAGACGGCCAAGCAGGAGCACCACCTCATGAACTACACTGAAGAACTGGCCAGATATGACTGCTTCTCGCGGATCCTCAGCTTCATCGACACCGGGAACTCTCCTCTCGATGGCCACACCTGCATTGTGCCCCGGCTTCTTGACACAAGTAGGGCACGCCTAGAGCAAGGCCTCGCAATGTTCAAAAAGGTTTTGAACCGTTCAGAGTTCAACCAAGCTTTGAACCGTTAAGAAGAGGATTAACCCTCGAAGGGGCAGACCGCAAACTTACGCGCCTGAAGAGGCGCACCAGCACCCAGAGGCCAACTTGTACAGCTGCTGTACCTTTTGAGGCGAATTCCTGAGCCGCGCGTGTATAGACGGACGGCGCAAAGACAATATTGTAGGTCAGGATGCAGCAGTGCTACAGTGTAGTTATGTCGATCTCTGGTGCTAACTCTAGTCAGATCGCAAGTGGCTCAAAATAGGATAAAAATAGGAAGAAAATGGGAATCCTGGTTTTTTCGGAAATACAAATTAAATAGGAGAAAAATAGGAAAAAAGATAGGACCTGCCCGCACTCCCCACACCACTTTCGCCCCTGTGTTATTTTCCTATTTTTCTTAGGTTTTTCCTACATTTCCTATGTTTCTCCTATTTTTCTCCTATTTTCCTGGAATTTTTCTCCTGTTTAAAAGTAGGAGAAAATAGAAGAAAAATAGGGGAAACATAGGAGAAACATAGGAATAAAATAGGAGAAAAATAGGAGAAACATGGGAAATGTAGCAAAAACCTAGGAAACATAGGAGATAACACAGGGCCGTGGTGCGGGGAGTGCGGGCAGGTTCTATTTTTCTCCTATTTTGTTCCTATTTTTCTCCTATTTTTCTTCTGTTTTTTCCTATTTTTTCCTAGTTTTTCCTATTTTTCTCCTATTTAAAAGTAGGGGAAAAATAGGGGAAAAATAGGAGAAAAATAGGAATAAAATAGGAGAAAAATAGGAGAAACATGGGAAATGTAGGGAAAAACCTAGGAAAAATAGGAGATAACACAGGGCCGGGGTGCGGGGAGTGCGGGCAGGTCCTATTTTTCTCCTTTTTTTTTTTCCTCCTATTTTTCTTCTATGTGTTTCCTATTTTTCTCCTATTTTTCTCCTATTTAAAAGTAGGAGAAAAACAGGAGAAAAACATAGGGGGAAAATAGGGGAAAAATAGGAATAAAATAGGAGAACCATGGGAAATGTAGGAAAAACCTGGGAAAAATAGGAGATAACACAGGGCCGTGGTGCGGGGAGTGCGGGCAGGTCCTATTTTTTTTTCCTATTTTTGTTCTATTTCCTATAAACCCTCAAGTCCTATTTATTTCCTTTTTTTTTCTCCTATTTCTGGAAATCATGGTTTCTCTAGACTTAGCACTCCTGAGTACTCCTGAGATTGACATAATGCTACAGATGCACAGCCACCCGGCAGCAGCATCCATCGAGTGAGAAAGGGCTGGGCACGTCACAGGGGGAAATGGGCCAGTGGGTTTTCAACAGAGGTGAAAAGCGTGCTAAAAGGCCAAAACAGAGAGTAAGAAGTACTCATTTGTGCAGGGCCTTGGGTTTGTCCCCAAGCCATGACAGAGTTTGCCAGAGGCTACAGAGTCACGGTCGTCGGTCACTCTCTGGGAGCCGGCGTCGGCGCGCTGCTGACGCTGTCGCGAGGTTGCAGAGAGCACTGCTTTGGTACTTGATATTGGGTCCTGGACTGCTCTCATATAGGTTTGCGTCAGGGAACTGTTGCAGCCAGTGTTTACGGAGGCTTCTGCATTCTCTGTGCTGCAGAGATGGGAGGTGGTGTAGAAATTGCAGACTAATTGGATATGTTTTTGGCCGCTTGACTCGTGCAGCTCCATGGTCCATGCTCCTAGCGACGGTACCCCAGTCCTGTGTCACAATCCCTAAACTCTACTTTACTTGGTCTGGGGACTGGGGACGGTCCATCAAGAGAGGTCAACTAGATATACTACCCAGTACAACCCGAAATGCAAGTTCGCCCGATCCTGCAAGTACGAACAGTATTTGCAACCCTTCTAGGATCCTCACTACTTGCGGGTGCATATCGTTGTTCTGCAGTGGGTCCGCGTCAACTTACATCGTTAGTCGTACCCCTCGGTTGCAATCAGACCCTCCGGTCGCCCGGTGACCCGTTTTCCAGCAGCAAAATCAAAGTCGAAAGCCACAACGACCACAAACCAGCTTCATCTGAGGATGCTGCGACCACACATCTCATCGATTTGCTCCTCGGTGCGTTGGAGAGCACGCTGTTTAGAGGTGCGATGGCTAAGCACGACCCTATTTGGATTCCAGGTCTCAGTAGCTGAAGTCCTGGACCTGAGCTCTGCGGCTTGATTTCTGAACCTACAACAGGAGTCCCTCTACATCCACCGTAGAGCCATTGCAGCCTTCTTAACGCGGGGTGACGACCGTCCTCCTATGTTTAGTTTGTATAGGGTGATTCGAGGTTTGTGAGGCTTTGAGTTTAAGAGGTTTTGCTAATCTTCCTCCGTTCCTGCCCGCGCTGAGTTTGCTACGGCTTCGGCACTCCTGCCTGCGTGGACGAAGCGCCGCACGGCTGAATCCAGGAGCCCTGGGCTTGGAAATTGAGGCCCCCGGGAGGGCTCGAAGAAACACGGGCGGAGAAACGGCGGAGCGGATGCTCCGGGCCTCCCTTGGCATCCCGAGCGGCCCAAGCTGAGGGACTCCCTGCTGTCACAAAAGAGACCCCGAAGCAGCACAGCACGAAGAACCGGTGGGAGCCTTTCTGGCCTCTTTTGGCACATCCTGAAACCAAGAGCCCTAGAGCCCAGCCCCCGAAGCATCCGAAGCCCTAGAAGCCCTACAGCATGCTTTAGCCTAAAGCCCAAGAAGCCGAAAACTTTCAGAGCCCCGAGTCTGCTTGGCGATCGAGGCTTCTGCCCAGCCTTCTCACCTGCATGGTCTCCGCTGCTCTGCTGCAACGGTCAGACTGCTGAAGTGAATTTCGGGATTTGGGGTTTTCGAGTTGAAGTTGAGGGGGGTTTGGGAGTGAGGGTTTTGGGGCTGTGGAGACTTGGGAATCAGTGTCGTAGTGTTTAGGGCTTTCGTTTTCAGAGTTCAGACACCAGGGTTGTCATAGACCCGAAAGCCTAAACTCGGCCCTGAAACCCGAAACCCGAAGGCTTTAGGCCCAAGCCAAAGGATTCGATCCCTGAAGCGAGCAGGGGGTGCAGGGTTCAGAGCCGCAGAACGCTCCAGGCTTCGGCTTTGGCTGCAGTAGAACAGTCAGAGGTCGTTAACCGCGATGACATCGTTCCTCGCCTCAGTGTCCGCTCCGTTCAGGCATGGCCCTCAGGGTTTTGTTCCTTTGGTGCCCCCATGGTGTCCCTGGACGGCCGTAAGTTAGACCAACACCTTTTCCCACGTTGTCGTCATCGAGCTTTGTTGACTTTGTTGGAGGGTGCATGTCGAAGAGTACTGATGCAAGGAGTAGTACTGGCAGGGATCGTATGTTGCGACTGGTCTAAGGAAGAGGGTATCAGCATGGAGCACAAAAATCTCTGCCAGGAGCTGGTTGACAGCGTCCTCTGTCCCGGCCAGGTGGCAAAGACCAAGGCCAGTTACCGGATGCTTTTGCGGTTTAAGAGAAAGAGCCGCCAACAAAGCGAAGGGAAATAAAAGTAAGCTTGTCGAGATCCCCCCACCCCGAACATGACAGGGTGGGGCCTCAAGGGTTGATGTCGCATGCACGGAAAGAGAAAAGATCCTACGATCTGGGAGTTCATTGGTTTTGGATGGGCCTCGTAAACCCCAAACTTGGTCCTACAGCCAGAAGCCGGTGTTGTGCGCGAAGGCCTGGATGAAGGAGGACTGGCAAGCAGTCAAGGACTCGCCGTGGGTTGCACCTTCTGCTGCGGCTACAGGGCAGGCCGAAAATTTTGGCGGCTCGAGGAAACTACCACAAGCCGTAAGCTCCAGACACCTGCAACCTTCTCTCCAGGGTTCAGGGCAGGCCGAGTGCCTGTGGAAACAGAGAGACGGAGAGGTGAGGGTTCAGCCGCTTCGCTCTGTCCAGGACGGGCCCACGATATTGGGCTTGATTATTTGAGCGATGGCGGTGTCCAGACCACCTTAATCATTGCCAGCATGCGGCTCTACAAGCCTTGAGCCTGAACCACTTGTTCCTTTGCCATCCAAGCCACCAGAGGTGCCAGATGCCCCTGGCACTCAAGCCCTTGCAGAACCTCTTTCCCCCATCGCCTCCAGGCTCGTTCCTGACCAACTTCCCGACAGAATGGTGCCCCCTCATTTTGCAGCCTAAGGGAGGGGAAACCCAAGAAGAAAACCAACACTTCCCTAAGCCCTGCGAAAACCAAGAGCATAAAGAGCCCCATGAACTCTAATAGTATTCTAATATCTATTCTAAGCTAAGCTCGTCTAATCTCAAATCGATTCCCAAGCTCCTCGCGGCCTCCGTCAGCGGGAGGACCTGGAGCGCGTGGTGGAGCTCCGGCGCCGTGGAGGGCCCTCTGCGGCAGACTCGGGAGAGGCCCTGAAGCTTCCTGGAAGTCCCTAAGGGGCCTAGGCCCTAGGGGATCCTAGGGGCCTACTACTAAGGTTTACGGTTTGGAGTTTGAGAAGCTCCTCTGAGAATGATTTGGAGGTGAAGGGAACCTGGGCAAGAGCCAAGAGCCTTTACAAAGCTTCCGACTGTCCTCCGAGCCAACCTCAAGAGAGGTTCGATGAGAAGAACAAGCCTCCTGAGCACTTTCAACAAAATTTCAGCGCGCAGCCTCTGAAGGTGGCAGCAGGCTCCAGCGGCGATGCTGGACCAGTTCAGGAGCTTCTGGTCCAGATCTGCAAATCGTAGGGTCGCACGTGCCTCTCAACTACGCTGCTTCATGGGCCCTATTCAGATTGACCATGCATGCCAAAGCATGCCAAAGCCTGAAGAGTGGACAGTGAAAACCACTTGTGTCCCAAACTTCTTTCTCTGGAGTCATGGGGAAGCCGAAAAGCCTTTGTGCGCTAAGTTTGAAGCCCAGATCCCAAAGCGGAGCACCTTATCGAACCCTTCTAAAGACCTTCTTTAGCCCCTTTACCGGAAGCTCGCCAAGAGCCCCAAAACAGGACGACGACCAGAAGCTGATGATGCTCATGGAGGCCAGCGCTCCGGGTCTGCCGGGCTTTGGCACCCCGGTTTAGCACTGACAATGGCTTTGAGGCCTTCTTAGAGAAGAATATCTATATCAAACTGTGCAAACTCGTCACGTGTATACCAAGCATAGGCCTGTCATTCTCTAGAGTCCAAGAGCTTTGTCTGATTTCAATGAGCACCCGCGGTTGAGCATGAGAACGTTCCCTCGCATGTGCACCCTGTGCTTGGTAGAACTTCTTAAAGAACACATGCTGAGCCTTTCTTGATGAGTCCGGCCTGGAGGGGCACCTCAAAGCATGTCATGGGTCTGGTATATGGGCTCAACTTAGGGTTTGAGGTTTCCGGCTGGGCGTTCAAGTTCGGGATTTGGTTTCTTGACCTTTTGCTCCGTCTTCGGGGAGGCCGGTGTCGAGCGCGCTCGGGCGCAGCGCGCGCTGCGAGCCGAGGGTGGCGACTTAAACGGCACCCCGGCACCCTTCTTATGAGGGGCAGTTTGAGGATGTAGGTTTAGGCCAGTTTAGGCTTCTCATGAGGCTGTAGCCGTGTCGGAGCAAGTGCCGGGAGCTCGCCACGTCCAAGATCTCCCTGAAGACCAGTCGCAAGGGCGTTTCTGCCGGCAGCCGGAGTGCAGGAAAACTAATAAAGTATTTTTGTCTGTGTAGGTAGTTCTACTTAGGCCTCCAACTTGGATCCAGACACGTCCCTCGCATCACCAAACGACGTTAGAACCTCCCATCTGGCTTTGCGTGGAATCGGCGACATGATTGTATTCTGATTCTGTTTGCTGCATGTATTTCGACCCCCCCCCCAGCCTGAACGAGAGCAACATTCAAGCCTCCAGTCTGCCGACGTGTACGGCCGCACAGATCCGTACTTGCTGTTAGAGTTGCAAGTAGAAGTTAGTTTCGGAGCCCCAAAAGCTTCCTTTTTCAGGTCCTAAATTAAAGTCGCGACCAATCATCCAAACCCTAGTCTAAGTATTCGGGCCCCATAGATCACGTTCTCCTGTGGGGCCTTGTGTAAGATGTCTTTCAGCGGGCCTTTGGGGAGCTTCGGAAGGCGCCATGCTCAGGGCCACGGCCGAGGAGGTGCCGCAGGGTTTCGCGGGTTTCTGTATGCGGAGCTTTGAGGGTTTAGGGCTTGGGTGCATGGGGGGCATTAGTTTCTGTTCTTGTTCCGCTGTCTGATCCCTCTCACCCGTAATTATGCTTGTGGCGACGGTTGGCATTGGGGGTTCTGTTCCTGTGGTGCTCCCTCATCGGCTGTTGTTCAGGATTCAGGCGAGTCTGTGCTTGAATCCTGAAGCCTAGGGCCCAGGACTCTAAGAACCCCAACATCCCCGTCAATGCCCGATCTGAGCTATTGCCACTATAACCAAAACGACATGGTTCTTGAATAACAAACATTGTGCCTCCTCGGATTCCCAAGCATGAACAGATCCCGTGCGACCGCAACAAAAACCGGCTTGATTGTGCAGGTCCTGCTTGCCTTCTAAACAAACGGCTCAGGATGCAACTCTATACAATTTGATGTGCGGTATGGTACAGCACTGTTGAACATGTCCACCTGTCAATGTTTAGCTGCAGTGGCTTTGGTGTGAAGCCGACTGACTGGGGACTCGATTGTGAGTGTCTCCTATAACGTGCAGTGCAGCTGGGTATACATGCACATGCTCTTATGTGTAGCTGCAGTAGATTTTGGCTGTTCGTACTTCTGTAACATATGCAATCGTATCCCGCATGTTTCACGGGTGGAAACAGCACTATCAGTAGACAACATCGATGATGACCGCAAACCAAGCAACCCTACAAAGCCATGTAGCCAAGTTCATGCCTGAACACGAGACCCCAAGCAGATGGTTCGTCCCTAGCCTGGTGCCTCTTAGGTGGCGGATGAGCCTGGTCCAGAAGACATGGAGCAGGTCTCATGCCACACCTGCTCTTGACCAGTTTGTGCTAAGCATGAAGCCTGAAGGATAAGCACAACAAGTTGGCTTTTGCTGATGTTGTTTTTGTTGTTGTTGACCTATCCAGTTGCTAGACGCATCCGTAGCGCTGGGAAGCTTCAGTTCGCCGCAGGGCACAGTGGGTTTAGGGGGTTTTGGAGTACGAGAGACCGATGCAGAAGCGACAATCGTTGCGACCTGCCTGGAGGTTGGCAGATCGTGTAGCATGGGCTTGCTTTGAAGTTCAGTTTCGCGGCTCCTAGACGAACCAGGCCTGTAGCAGCCTCCAAACTTCTAAACCCAAGTCGCGAGTCCCGAACCCCAAGCCAAAGTTCCCAAGCTATTGAAACTGAAGCCAACCGTACACCCATGCGCTTCGAACAGCCTTCGGCGCCCCCGGCACCACCGGCGCCTTCCGCTCTGGATCGCTTAGGAGGCCTCTGGCAGGCACGACAGAGCGAGGGGATATGGATTTAGGCTGTGAGCTGTAGCGCATCAGATTCAGGATTTGGGCTTTAAGGTTTCAGTAGGATTTATAGTTTGAGGCTCTAGGATCCAGGATGTAGAGTGAGAATGAGGGCTGCATTCTGAAAAGCTCTGGTTTTCAGCAGTTTGGGCTGTTTAGCTGCCTGCTTTCTGAAGCTTTGGGGGGCGTGCCGATTCTTCATTCCTGCTGTTCTCTTAGTTTGAGAGCCTCAGCGATCCACAAAGTTATCCCTCCGAAGCCCCGGTTCTTGCCACACTAGATCCTAGCTCGAAGCTCGGATACATAGCGACCCCAACAACTGGTCACATTCTTCCTGTGCAGTCCCGATGTGTGAAAAGTCTGGCACACCACTCTAAAGCCGAAAACGACCCCTATCCTAGGCATCTAGGTACTTCCGTATCGAACCCTGTTTACTAAATCGCAAAAAGGCTATATATTCTCTGCTGCCAATTCCTATCGCATTCCAGACCGCAAACACTCGCTCTGCACGGTTCAGGATTCCGAGGCTTATAAAAAGCCCTGAAACCGAGCTCGAACGGACCAGAAAACAAACCACCCTGAAGCTCTAGACGGTCTAGACCCGCACTGCAACCCCAAGACCTTCAAGCCCCGAACCCCTGGACCCCAGAGCCTGAACACCAACCGCTCAAGACCCGAAGCCCTGAGCTAAATCCCCCACTTTTCCAGGACATTTCGCACAAGATCTCCTTTCCGGCTGCTGCAGGGATTCAGCTCGGTGGCTTTGCAGAGCTTTCCGAGTAGGAGCGGAACGGCGGAAGGAGACTTACATTCTTTCGACATTGAGTGCCACCATGTGATGTGAATGTTCTTGTTCAAAAACGATTGTGTTACCAGATCACAACAATGGAATTCTGTGTCTGCCCTGCTTTCTATGATCGCACAACTCAGTCACTGTCCGAATAGTAGTGAAGACACAGCGAACAACGAGGCAGCACCTCAAATGCCAATGTCACTGGCACGAGGGCGAGTTCGTGTTGACACAGTCTTCCACCACGCCTTTCAGGTAGACTGCCTGATCTCATGATCCCATGGGCGACCCCAAACCTCCAAGCCTAAGTTCAACTGAGCCGAGGACCCCAGCCTCCTCCGCCGGAAGGTTCCCGGCAGCATACGGAGCTGCCTGGATGCAGTTGGATTTCGGTGATGACGAAGGCTTTAGGGTGCTGCCGGTGGTGATGATGACGAAGATGACATGGCCTTTGCTTGGGAATTCAGGGTTGTCGCTAACGAGGCTGCAGGTTTGGCGAAGGGACAGGGTTGCAATTGAGCTTTGCTCCTATGCTGAAGCCCGCACCCAACTCCAAGCTCTACCCGCACTCGAAGACTCCAAAGTCTCAGCCCACCATCTCCTCTCCCCGGACGTTGATGTTCCATGACTCCGACGCTGCAGGTTCTTCATCCCCGGACAAGTAGCACCTCGGCTGCCAACGCCCAGTTCCGACGTCCAAGCGCGGATCTCGCACCGCCTGGGCTCTAGAGAGGTCAGAGCGGAGGTCCAGGCGGCGTTCGTAATGTTTTCGGATCACCACCCGCTTGCCCCAGCCCAAACACCTGAAGCCAACGCCAACCCCCGAGAGTTCGAGCCTCGGCCTGGATTTAGAGCTTCCTGGAAGCGCATTAGACCCGAAACCCACCATGCACGCATAAACCGTTAAAGATTGAAACCCGGCATACCTCTAGTCTGTCCTTTGCAACCTTGTATTTCCCGTCCACTAAGAAAAGGAAAACATATTAAAACCGCGAAACTGAGAGGGTCTTATCTGGAAGGAATACCCTTCATGAAAGCCGAACCCCTCGAAGGTCCCAAGGTTGGGAGGGTCTCCTGGAATCCTAAACCTTACACCCTAAACCCTCAACCTCCCTATACTTTAGATCCCCCCAAAACCGGAAGGTACATTTGTACCGCCAGAACGGCCTGGCGCGGGCCGCCCTGGCGGCTCCGAGCCACGAGGCACTGCCACTCGTGCTCCTACCAACATTCCTATTCCTGTTCCTCCTGCTCCGCGCCTCCTTCTCCGACCCTGCTCCCACAACAAAAGCAACAACAACAACGACAACTACTACGACTACGACGACGACGACTACTACTACTGCTGCTGCTGCTGCTACTACTACTACTACTACTACTGCTACTGCTACTAGTACTAGTACAGTACCAGTACTAGTACTAGTACTAGTACTAGTACTAGTACTAGTACTAGTACTAGTACTAGTACTAGTACTAGTACTTGTCCTCGTACTAGTTCTTGTTCTGCTACTTGCTGCTGCTGCTGCTACTCCCGCTCCTCCCACTCCAACTCCAACTCCAACTCCAACTCCTACTCCTGCTGCGACTGCTACTCTTCTGCTACTCCTACCGCTGTAGGAGTGCTTGTGGATTCTGGATTACTTTACTCCTTTATTGTATGCAGTCTTTGTGCAGCAAGCAGCGGCAAACAAAAGCAAGCGATTGCTTTGCTCTCTGGATGCGAAGCCATCTTTCGTAGGAGGGGAATCTGTTTTGTAATGAGGTGTCTCCCTTGCTGTTTAGAAATTCATAAAGAAGGCCGCGTCGCGAGGGTAATCCTCGTCCTTGATTTGACTAAGCAAGGTCACCAAACACTGTTTGCCTGCGCGGTCCACGTCATCTGCCAAGTAAGACACGAACCCGAGCTGGCCACCCGAAACGCGAATCTGCGAAGTGTCATCGAGTCTGCCGCCCAGGCCTTGAGACGGATTGTGCCCTCACAGGACACCTCAGCATTGCTGGTCCGTCTCTCGAAGGGCTTTGACTGTCATTCTGATATCATGGAAGCTGTTTGTTATTCTTGGCTCTAGCGCCAGCAGGGGCAGCAGCAACATCAGCCGCAACAGCAACAACAACGGCAAGAACTATACTGATTGTACGCTTCTTCAGTTGTAGTTATTCCAGCGACCATCACTGTCATCATGATGATGTCGATGCTGCGACCGTGTCGGTACCATACTTTCCTGAGGCCATTATACAAAATCGGCCTTCGCGGCGTTTCGGGGTGTGGGCCAACTCATGTGAGGGTGAAATCCAGCTTTCATCACAAAGAACATGGGATGCTTGCGGGTTCAACCGCTCCTGCGACCAAAGCCCTAAGCCCTTTGAGCCCGAATTTCAGGAGATGCTGCACGACCACAAACTCGAGTCCTACGCTCTGGCGCTACATCAGGCCGGGTTTAGAGGCTACAGGCTCTGCGTCTTTTGGGGCTGGTCTTTGAAAAGACATACACGAGGCCTGCATCGAAGTGCCGAGGGCGCCAACATGGGAGCGGCTTGCCTGGAGTTGATCAGGGACTGAAGATGGACATTGCTTCAAACCCGTGCGGGTCTGTTTTGGCCATCTGGTTTTGTCTTAGTCTTAACTATTGTCGCAGTGGCTATCGCTATCTTTACCAGGACATTCGCCGCGTTAGCTTTGAACAGATCCAATGGAAAGTGCTGACTTTGTCTCTGGCAGCACCTTCTGCAGTGAGGCCTCAACCGGAAAGCCCTGAGCCGCAAACTCCAAACCAGAAGGCCTACACTGCCGGCTTTCAGGTCCCAGCGGCCGAGAGCTGCAGCAGAGCGAAGGGGAATCGGGTTGTACTGGTTGAAAACCTGACCCTTCAAGCCGGACCCCAGAACCCTGCCTTTCAAACCTGCAGCCTTGGGCCGTTCTCCGCGTTTTAAACGGATACGCTGTAGCGGCATCATCTGGTTGGCGCCTGTATGACCAGCATCTTTAGGGATTGACTGCAGGAAACCTGAACCGTGCAGGCCGTGGGACTGAACTCCTTCTGCTTCTGTGCTATTTCGAGCTTCCCGCAGCTTAAAACCCCAAACTGCACAGACGACACTTTGCTCGCCGGCCCCTATTTAAGCAAGTTGTTTTCTGTGTGTTGGAGGGTGGGGGCGGGGAGTGAGGAAAAGTCAGCTCACCGAGGTCCTTCGATCAACGCGAGGTGTGTGCTTGCTGCGGTTCCGACTTCGCCTGGGCTGCTTGACCGCAGGTCTTTGCGTTAGGGTGTTGAAGGAGTCGCAGGGTTGGGGCTATGCGGTGTAACCTCAGCCTCAGCAAAACGCACAGCTTGACATCGTTCTCCTGTAGCCCAACCTCTCTCAAGCCCAAGGCTTCAAGAATGCTTCGAGTTCAGGTACTGGAAGAGGGCTTAGCAGCTCAGCACGCAAGCTCTGATAGCTTGGTCCCGAGGCCTTCGTTCTCCAGAGCGAGGCACAGAAGATGCTCTCGAGGCAGATGCTCCCCGTGCCTAAGTCTGGTCCTTGCTAAGCTTAGGAAATCCTCATACAAGTGCAACAAGGTTCCCCCCAAGTGTGGTTTGATTAGGATCTCTTCGCAAGCGAGCTGGCCTGTGACTTTTCCTGCTCTTTGCCGATGAAGCTGCTTTTGTGCGGCCAGCGCTTCAGCCTCTGACCGTGCCGGCCCGGACTCTGAGTCGTGGCTTGCGGCAGCTCACGGAAGGTCCCCTGCTCACCTTGCAGAGCACTCTAAGTGTTGCGAGATGCTCGGCGTCACAGTCGCCGGTGGATTCTTGTAGGCAGCATGGTGGCAGCAAGAGTTTGCTCGGATGGATGCGGCCTCCCGCCTCATGTTGACGTGGAGAATAGAACTTCAATGCGAAACAACCAAAATAATGGCAGTAAGAACAGTCGTCACCAGTTTACGAAGAAGCAGAACCAGATCAACGACGGAACTGCCGCTAGTATTCTTGTCTTGCCAATCGAACAACAGTTGCAACCTCAGGTGATCAGGTTTTGGATTCCTAAGGCACTGTTTTGCTAAGAATAATGGCATGTCGTACCTGATCCATAGTAGTATAGTAGCAATGTTGCTTCTGTTGACAGGGCTAAGCTCATTGTTTCTGAGGAGCCACACACACCCAGAGCACAAAGCAAAGCCACCGAAAGCTAACTCCCTCTGTGTGTGGATGAGGGGTGATGAGGGTTTGAGCTTCGGGGGTTGGGTCGTCCGCACACCCAGCCGCTTGAAGTCAAAGGCTTCGAGTTTGTTGTCTTTTCGTCGAGCATGTGGGCCTAGGCGATTTTCGCCGCAGCCGAAAGAAAGCCGCAAAGCCGTAGGTGTCAATGGAGCCCTGGATCACGGAGCCATGTCCAATGAGGGGACATAGATTAGGTCTGAAACTCAAACGGGGCAGCACGCTAAGTTTTCCACAAATCCGTAGATGCCCTACAGTTGCTCTAAACTGTGCGAACATCAGGCAGTCAAGCCAGTCCTACACCTTCAACAAACCTTACGCCTCAAAACCTGGGACTCAACTCGTAAAGCCTGAGTCCATCTAAGTCCCAAGCCATAAACGTTCAACCCGACAGGCTTCGCCCTTCCCCCCCCCCCCCCCCCC
>CAJNJA010009863.1:0-14535 GCA_905231915.1 Symbiodinium necroappetens | reverse complement strand
GTTATTGCCTACTGAATCTTGGAGGCGTACCTGCCATCGTGGTGGGCCGTCTCTTGGAAGCTGACCTATCATGGTGACCGCGGCTACTCTTGGCAGTGGTACGCGTCATGGTTGCTCGGTTTTGGAAGTGCCGTCGTGGTCGCTTAAAGCAATGCTGTTGGGTCTTTGAATGGGCTAATATGGTTTTGGGGACCGCATTGAAGAATTTACTTTTTTTGTCAGGACCCTCTTGGTCAAGTTCGGGCTTATATTGAAGGCCGTCGACATTTGAGGCGCACATGACAGGACCTGTTTTGTTCGAGTTTGTGTTCAGAGAGCTTTCCCTTGGGAGTCCATGTGCCCAAACAGCATTTAGGGTTTTGGGTTTAGGGTCTAGGGCATAAATACCCTAAACTCTGCGGCTGATTCCGAGACCGTATTTGGAGGAGCTGGAGCATGCGGGGCTGTGCTGCTTATCGCCGATATGTCCATACTTGCCAAGTATCCTGATCCTGAATCCCACACCCTCAAACCTCAGTCCTACATCCCGAATTTAACGAACGCCTTAAGTTCCTTAGTAGCTGAATTACGACACTTCAAACCTGTTGAGATAATATGACCCCTTAAAGAACTAAGAGTGTACGCTTGCTTTTGCTGATGAACAACCCCAATTAGGGCCCTTTCTAGGGTACTTATAAGTCTACTTATGACCACTTACCTACATCTGGGCTGTGCCTCTACTCAGCTGCCATGTCCAAGCGATCGGCTGAGTCCAGCAACACTGGCTCATCAGTTCGACCCAGGTTGGTGCCACAGCACTCGGCGCCACAGGCCTCTGTTTATGAGGAAGCATCGTCAGACGCTGAAGGAGAAGAGGCTGGAACCGAGGTGCCAGCGACGATGGCCAAATCTTCTTCGATTGCGGGTCTGCCACCTCCACCTCCGCCTCCGGCTCATGCTCCAGTGGATCACGGTGACTCCGGGCATATGGCAGAGGTACCTCCAGCCAAACCGGCGGCGATTCTGGCAGGTGGCACAGTCGGCCTTCGAGGCCCCACGCAGCCATGCCGCCTGCACAAGCCTTGGGTCCTCCGGCACCGACACCTGCTCATTCAGCCGCTGGTCACGGTCTGGGCGCGGGGGCCAATCCGGGTTCTGGACTTCGTCTCGGGTGATCCCTTGCGGCCTGGGGCTGCTTTAGTTCCGAGCCCATGGACCAGCTCGACATCTTCGTACACCCATGGCCCGGCGGACGGTGTGCACATCTACGTCCAGCCTCCAAGGCCAAAGTCCCCTTTTCAGCCGACTTGGCGATTTACCATATCGGTCCAACTGGACCAGGTACATGCAAAAGCCAAATCGGGAATCCATATTCCCAGACCCCCTTTAGCTAGGAATTTAGCCAACATGATGGGGTCCTTAACAACAATAAGAGTTACCGGGAGGTCCATATGATTATGGAGTTAGGTCCGCGAATCCAGGATAAGGGTGGTCTGTTAGGGCCTGACTCCATAATTGTAGTCTCACAGGACTTCTGCGATGAGGTATATTCCGAATTGAAGGGGCATTGTTTTTCTTTGGATGCTGAGTTTGAATTCCGAGAGCCTACATCAGTCGTCGGAATTTTGAGTGGCACTTTTCCCTCAAAGTCGCTATCCGGTTGATGGTATAAATCCTGCATTACCCATAATAAGGAATATACCATAATTCCCATATTTTGGCGTCCTTAAGGTAATGCAGGATTCATATCATCAACAGTAGTACGCACGATGTTACAGCCCCAAACGTAATCTAGAAGTCCCCCTCTCAGGAGGGCCAACACACCCCGAAACCAAACGCGAAACCCTTAAACCCCAAACCCCGGAACCTTTCCCCAAGACTCCAAATAGCCCAAAGTAGGCCCTACTGTTGATGATATAAATCCTGCATGACTTTAAGGACCCTAAACTATGGGAATTATGGTATATTCCTTATTATGGGTAATGCAGGATTTATATCATCAACCGTATTTATAGACTTTAGAACCCAATGTGGGTACTATTTGCATACTTGGAGTCTTAGGGTTTGCCTAAACCCTACATCCTGAAACAGCTCTAGGACATTTTCAGGTGGGTAGTTACCGTTATGGGAGCCTTATGGAAGGTCTATATACCTTATAGAAGTTTTATAGAAGCCCTACATACCCTAAACTCCCTGTCTGTAGTTTCCGTTAACTAAGCCCCTTTTGATAAAACGAAGAAGCCAAGGAAACTCTTCGACCCTAAACCCTAAACCGGGTTTGCCTAAATCCTACATCCTAAACCAAAAAAACCCTAAGCCCCTTTTTGATACAGCGAAGAAGCCAAGGAAGCTCTTCGACCTCCTCGATGACCTCGAGTTCAATCAGGCGGGTTGGCCTCGGCTTTTTGACGACTTCCCTAAGGCTGCTCGGAGTTTAGGGTTTAGGGGTTTGGGGGTTCTGGGTTTAGGGGCTTAGGGTTTTTAGAGTTTAGGCGTTTAGGGGTTTAAGGTGTAGGGGTTCAGGGATTATAGGGTGGAAGAGTCCTTGGGTTTGGGAGTATTAGGCTGATTAGATACTGGGCGAGCATGTGACTCAGTGCATCTAAAACATCAGGTGATGACCCAGTAGGCATACTCAACTCGAAGCCCTCTGAATTCTCAGGATGCTCTCAATACGATATGTCGCTAGTAATTGCCAATACTGGGGTTCTTAGTATATGGATTTTGGAAAGCTCATCAAAATACTATTCCATTCATTCAAGCCCCGATAGTAAAGAACCCTCCTATCTCGGCGGTCCCGAAGCGACAGGAGCCCTTGTGTTGATCCAGCATGGAACAGGTGACAGAGTCCAAGTGCTGATTGATAACATCCTGTCTTTTGCATGACAAGGGATATGAAACAGTTCCGCTCGTTTTCGAGTTTAGGGTCTGAAGGTAACGCCGGGTTTTGCCCTTCAGCAGCAGCGCAGCCCAAAGCTAGGCTCAAGCAGCAAGATAAGCCGGATGCATTGGTAGGTTGGCCATATGGATCCCTAAGCCATACGGATCCCTGAGCCATTGAAGCCGTCTAAAGTCCACAGAAATCCACTTTCCCGGCCCCCGAGACCGTACTAGAGACGTCGGACTGCTTCTCCTTACGAGAGTCCGAACTAAGCCTAGGACGCTTAGGTCAAATCCTACAGACCTTACAACCGAGATCCGACAACCCCTTGGGCCCTCCCCAGAGGTTCCCTTGTAGTTCCTTTTTCGGGATGACCTTAAAGGATCCTCAAAAACAAAACAACACAAGAAGGAACTACTGTGGAGCCTTTGTACGTAGGCCCTAGACAATCACTTCTAAGCCCAGATAGGGCTTCAGGGTTTAGGATTTAGGGTCTAGTGACAGTATCAGGACAGTAGCAATGTAGCTTGGGATTTTGGGAGCAATGTAGGGGCCTGAATAAGTGCCAATACTGTTCTTTGGTGGGGGTTCCTTACTGTAGTTATAGTGTATAATAATATAACCCCAAACCCTATTCTAATTATCCATGCCCTATATTATCTGACTATTGGCTGCTTGGACCCCTGAACCCTAGACGCGAAACTGGTGTCCTTGGAAATGTGGCTATCTTCGTCCCTGAACCCTGGCCCCAGAACCCTCAACCATCCGAAACCCAAAATTCGAATCCCAAAACCCTCGACCCTAAACCCTAAACCATGAACCCTAAGCCCTAAACCCCAAGCCTGTTTCCTTGGAAAGGTGGTCATCTTCGTGAAAACGGTCCGCAGAGCCCAGGCATTAGATGGCCTTCTGCAGGCACGGGCTGCAGAGCTCAGGGTTCTGCTTAGGGTTTAGGGCTTAGCGTTTAGGGTTTCGGGGCTCCAGGCTTCGGGTTTGAGGCTTAGGGTTCAGGGGTTTGGGAGTTCAGGGTTTAGGGCTTAGCATTTAGGGCTTAGGGTTTAGGGTTTAGGGTTAGGGCACTTATCATTTCTAACCTTTACATAGCAGAACCCTACACCGCTAAACCTCTACACAGCAGAGACCAGGTGGTTCCCTCTTTTCAGCTTGGGTCCTCGTCTTCCTAAGACCGACTCACTGAGCCCCCTGATCCTTCGGGTTTAGGGTTTTAGGGTTTCGGGCGTAGGGTTAGGGTGCAAGGTGTAGGGTTCACGGCTTAGGGTTTGCAAATTGGGGATCATGGGACGTAGCAAGTAAGGATATAATTTGGGTATAAGGATAGTTATCCGACGCATAACCCCAGTTACTAAGTCCCATGATCCTATTAGGTAGTTTCAGGGTTTCAGGATGTAGGGATTGGGACATAGGAGTTGAGGATTTGGGTGCTTGTGAGATGAGAGCTGGAAGAATGTGGCGTGTTTCGGTGCCAGTGAACTCTGCGACTAGGAGATATGTATGTGTATACATGTGTGTGTGTATATACATATATATATATATGTTGCTAGACGATTGTAGTTTCCATGTCGCCCCTGTATACTACCCCAACACCATCTGACCATGAAGGCCTTCACATTAGGTGCGCATTTCGGATGACTTCTGCAAGTGCAAAAATGCGATTCACGGCGGATCTCGCCCGGGGCCATGTGAGTTGGGGGTCTAGGGTTGAGGGCCTAGGGTGTAGGGTTTAGGGTATAGGGATTTTATCTTCGGAGGGTTGTGGTGTTGGCCCTAGGGATCAAAAAATTCTTTTCGGAACACTCAACAGTCGGTTTTCTGAGGAAAACTCCGTGAAACCCCCAATCCCTAGACGCTTCACCCAATCCCTTCGGGCCCATGTATCCAAATAGTCCCAGACCCTCGGGAGGATCCCAAAAAATTGATCCCTCAAGGGGGTTCCTATAATTATAAAGTACCCTTTAGTAGCTATAGGGTCCCAAATTAGGGGATCTACTTATTGGATCCTCCCGGGGGTCTGGGGTGTATACTTTGACACCAAACTACCCATACAGGGACTAACTTCAGGCCAAAGTATACATATGCTATTTGAGCACATGGACCCTTAGGGAATAGCTTCCCACACCAGTACCCCGAAGGCCCTCCACCCCCAGCAACTGGAGTTGACAGCACAGTTGCTCGGACCTGGCACTGGAACACCTGGCGGCGCAACACCTGGCGGCGCACCTGTCACTCCTGGGTTCGCCACACCTACTAGCTTGGCTGGGGCTGGCCCCGTGGCTGGCAGACTGAGTCGCGCTCCGTTCAAACGTCGCGAGCGATGCCGAGAGTGCCGTGCATGCCAGCAAGCGATAAAAGACGGACGAGTGGTCATGCGCATTGATTGCGAGAGGTGGTCACTTCCGGCTCCGCCCGCAGACGTGCCCGTGTTAAACAACGCGGAGGCCAAGCAAGAGCCGGCGTCGGTCGACAATGCGGCGGTGGAAGCGGATGAAGAAGAGAAGCCAGACAAGAAGCAGAAGAAGAAGAGGGACAAGAAACGGAAAAACACTTGTGAAGCTCCAGAAAGCGAGGCCGTCTCGGAGACGTTGAAGGTGTTTAGCCTAAACCCTAAACCCTAAACCCTGAACCCTAAACCCTAAACCAAACCCTAAAACCTAAACCCTAATAAGCACTTGTCGGCTCGGGCTGGGCGAGGCCAGAGGCATGAGCACAACCCTACAAGAACGCCGCAAAAGCTGCTGCAAACCTGTTGCAAACCTGGAAAACTCTGCAACACTCTAGAATAATACTCTATGACACCCTATACCCAAAAAAAACCCTTACTATACAGGCTTTTAACGCATTCTTTACAGCCAAAGCCCCAAAAAAGCCGGAGGACCACAAATTCCCTTCGATGACTCTCCATCCGCTACCAAAAGAGTTCGCCCACAAGGCTCTTTTGGCATGTAGGAATGGAGGGTTGGGCGTTTAGGGTTGAGGGTTTAAGTTCAGGGCTCAAAGGTTGAGGGACTTGGTGTCTCCTAGGCCTCAAAAGTATTTGGAAGAATAGCTTTTTATATGCCTTGGACCATTATGTTACCTACTTTTGAGGGTCTAGGGGTTCTGGTTCGAAGGCAAGGAAACCAAGAAACCCGAATCTCTGATACAGGGCTAGGGGCGTACTGAGTTTGAGAGCAAGGAACGCCAGTAAACACGACGGTTTAGGAGTTGTCTGTGGATTCCTGTTCGGACCGTTCGCTTAGGGGTTTAGGGCTTAAGGGTTTAGGATTTAGGTTTAGGGCTTTGGGCATAAAGCCCTGATGGAAATCCTTAAGGGGACTAGTTCCAGAGCAGGGTATCCCTAACGTCCCCTAAATTACCAAACACTCATATGACCCCATGAATAGCTAGGTACTTGAGATTTTCGATGAGCACATGGGCACTTACAGTTTTTCTTAAGGCAGAATGAATTTCACGGACGCAAAAATCCTAGATGAGTCTTGCTATGCGTTTCGCATGGACTCAGCCGGTGCAGGCTTTCTGCTTTTAATTTGAAAGGTTCCTCGTGAAGGGTTCCTGGAGGGTAGTTGAACGGGTTTAGGTTTCGCGTTTGTGGGTGAAAGTCTTATGGTTTAAAGTTTCTTTAAAGCTTGGAGGTTTTAGGATTTGATTTACGGAGTAGGCATCGAGGTCACGCTTCGGAGGGACCTTTACAGAGGAAACTCTTGTCTGACTAGTACTGAGGAGGAGCAATTATCCCTAAGGGTCCAAAGGACCTAATAATCATGTACTTGGGTTACGGATAGCAGTTTTGTAGGTTCGTATGCAGAAAAGTATATATGATTATTCGGTACTTGGACCCTTAGGGTAACCTGAATAGTTTATGATCGCATCCTTACGATTCCACTATATACGATTCCACTACAAGTCTAGTAATATACTTTATACCCTGAAAAAGCCGGACTCTCATCCTCATAAGGTCCTTTACTGAGTTCTCTACTACCCAACCTTTATAAACTTTCGGGTTCTTATCGTTATAAACCCTAAACCCTAAACCGTTAGAGTATCAGATGTGTGCCGACACACGCAGGCGAAAAAGGATGACGTCTTAGCCTCGTCGTCCTCGCGTATCGAGCGATTTCAAGCCTTCAAGGCGGGAAGTTGGTCGGTGTTTAGGCTTTAGGGCTCTACAGGGTTTAGGGTTTAGGGCTTTGCAGGGTTTAGGGCTTCGGGGGGTTTTCTTAGGGGTTGAGGGTTTCGGGCTCAGCCTTTTTATTGGATGAGGGATCATACAGTACGTAAGCAGGTTAAGTCAGTCCGTGCTACAGTCAGATACTGCCTGCTAACTAGGTTCTGTTGCCCAAGAATCAGGTTAGAATTTTCAGAATCCAGGGTTGCTGTATGATGTGTTCTCAGTTAACGGGTTTAATTTAAATTATCATAATAAAGAAACCCTATTATTTACTACAGATCCCTATTATATGGTAACTTAACTGAATTCCCTTAGCAAGAACCCCTTATAATGTGTTGGTTTTCGAATCTCTCCAATCAGTGGCTGAGTATGAGTTGGTGCAGGACGTTTCTGGCGGGCGCTTCAGTTCTTGTGTGAACAGGGTCTAGGGTTCAGGGTTCTAATAATCACCAACACTGTTTTGGTGTTCCTTACTAGTATATTGTAGCCAAAACCCTATTCAACATATTAAGGCCCCAACCCTAAACCCTAAACTATATTAGGGTGTAAGCACGTCAGACAACCTTCATGAGCTGGCTCCATCTAGTGCGATAGTGGTGACCTTGGTTTGCTGTTTTTGCGCCCTCGGTGTTCCATATCCGCATGAGGATCGACCGGGCTTGGACCTGTGTCGACAGGTTCCAGGGCCTTCAGGGCGCAGTGCTTGACGTCCCCATCAGATCCGCCAAAT
Source organism: Symbiodinium necroappetens (assembly GCA_905231915.1). Taxonomy (NCBI): domain Eukaryota; class Dinophyceae; order Suessiales; family Symbiodiniaceae; genus Symbiodinium; species Symbiodinium necroappetens. Next base: position 6,759 of record CAJNJA010009863.1, on the reverse strand, counting down.
GATGATGCTGCAGTTCCAGCTCCATCAGCAGCAGCAGGTGTGCTGAACATGTTCGTGCACAGGTGTGCTGTCATCATGCAAGAGGATGTGACTAGAGCATTGCATGCAAAAACTCCTGCAGGAAACCCAGACGGCCCTCGCCCAGCTAAGAACACAAGAAGCCTGACGATGCCGCTGCCGCAGACGAGCAAATTCGGCTCAATCTCTTACGGGAAACGTGTACCTTGGCAAGGTTCGAACGCAGACATGCATCGCAGCCTTCCTTCAAGCTTGGATGGATGCATCGGTTTTTGCTGGCTAAACCCTAAGACTCCGAGTATACAAGCAGTGCCCATTTTGGGGACTAACGTCTACAAATAGTATCTACTTTGGGCTGTTTGGAGTCGTTCCCCGTCTTGTTCTTGCTGTTGGGCCATATTGATATTGGAAACCCTAAATCCCAATGCCTGCCAGTGCCCTGCAAGTATCCCTTAGAAGGGGGTCTTATGTCCTTCATTGGTAGATAGCTGGGTTCTAGACTAGATGGAAGATAGTCGAGTGGGTCAGGTGAACTTGAAAGCTTGTTGATGTAGGGGCCGAAATAATTACCAATACTATTGCGGGGGTTCGTTGTAATTATAGTGGAAAATACCCCAAAACCCTCTTCGAATTAATAAGGCCCCCTTCTCTGCAAACCCGGACTGTCCTGAAGGGCTTCAAAAAGCGTATCCTCGTGGCGACAGACCTCTTCGGACGAGGTATGGATGTTGAGAAAGTAAATATAGCGTCTCGGCTGCAACTTACTTCTCCAATATGCTGGGTTTAGTTTTAGGGTTTAGGGCCTAGGGTTTAGGGTTTTGTTGTTGATGTCTTTTGGGTTGTGTTTGGATGAGGGTTTCTATTCCCTTCGGACGATGGTCTAGCATTCACAAAGACCCTAATTTTCCTTAGCTAATGTCCGTGTGTTTAAGAACCCTAAACCCTAAACCTCAAACATTAAACTCCCAGAGGGTACTTTCCCAAATCATCATCTTAATTCCTAATATAGAAACCCTACCCTCTACTATATAGGTACTTTGGACCCGTTGGGAACGCTAAAGCATTAAAGCTTATACCCTAAACTCTTGAATCTCTCATGGAAAACCCTTACTATAAATCACTGAGTCCCCCTTTGGAGCCTCTGCAAAGTCATGTTTCAGGATTTTAGGGCTTAGGGCTTTGGGTTTAGGGCTTTAGGGCTTAGGCTTTAGGGTTTAGGGTTTAGGACTTTAGGGCTTCAGGGCTTACGGCTTTAGGGCTTGGGTTTAGGATGCTATGCAAGCCTTGCCGATAGTCGGAGTTGCTCAATATCACCGGTTCGTTCTGCCGGGGTTTAGGCCTGCGAAGCTGTTTCGAAGTGTGCTAGTTCACGTTGCTGAGTTGCGGCTGGGGCTGCATTTCTTGAGTCATGTTCTCCGAAACCGGAACAGCAATTTGTCACAAGATGCAGGGCTATTTTGGGAGTTCCACTGCTGCAAGCAGCCCTTCAAAAACACCACTATCCTAAAGTCAAGCACTCAATACTTTGGCACTTTGGACCCTTCCTATAAACCCCATTCCAAAAAATGCTACACGGAATCGTTAAGTCCTTTGCACCCCTAGGGACCGTTCCATTGCTGACTAAACCTCCCTAACCCCTAAGGCGTCAAGCCTGAAACCCTAAACCCCTAAACCAAACCCTAAACCCTAAACCCCTAAACCCTATACCCTAACCCTAAACCCTCCTTTAAGTACCTTGAAGAAACCTGAAGATTCGGCTCCTCAACAGGATAAGGTTTCTATAAGGGCTTTCGGGTTTAGGCTTTAGGTTTAGGCTTTAGAGTTTAGGTTTTAGGGTTTAGGGTTTTAGGTTCTAGAACAGGGGCCCAAAGGCCAACTTAGGCCCTGGATCACCCCACATTTAACGCGCCTTGCCCAAGACCCTATAGACCCTAAAACCATGCAGAGACCTATAGAGGAATCCTGAAAGATAGACAGCTGAGTTCTGGAGTACCATACTTGAATACTTTTTTCTTGGACCGGTTCCTTAAAGCAACCACTATAAAATAAAAGTCTATACTTTTTTCTCCCTGGTTACTTCAAAGTACAGACAGTCAGTCCGAGCCGCAGACCAGGTTATAAACTACGACATGCCAGAGGACTGGCGGCCTTCAGGGCTTACCCAAAGCATCCATCTACGAAGGTTAGGGTTTGGGGGTTTAGGGTTTTTCGGACAGAGGGTTTAGGATGCAAGATCCTTCTTCAGAGACTCGAAACTCGCAAGGTTTTCATTCTTCAGCACTTGGTGTCCTTTCCCGAAGACTCCAAATAGCCCAAAGTAGGTACTATCTATAGACGTTGGACCCCAAAGTGGGTACTATTTGTATACTTGGAGTCATAGGTTTTCGTGGTCCGTTTGCTACTATAAAGCAACCTGAAAGTCCGACTCCCAGAAGCCTGAAACCGTAAGGTAGAACCAAAAATGTGGGGACTATCATCAATCATTATCCTCACGTGCTTATAAGGCACAATCCCGACACAATCCCCGCACTAACCATTTTAAATCCAGCTTCCAAGGTTCGGGTTCATGCTTCCCCTCTCCTTCAGACATTCCCCGCCCCCCCAAACCCCTAAACTTTCAATTCTGTAATCTGGGTACACCTGAAAAGGACCCTTCTTCCCCGTATTAGCAACCCCCCGCCCCCCTCCCCCGCCCCGCCGGTGCGTTTCAGGAACTTTTGGGGGGATCCCGCTAGTCAAGGTCCTTTGAGAAAGAGAGCACATAGCTGCCGAGCTCTCGGCCCTCCTCAGTAAGCTCCAAGTAATTGCCGCAGCCTTAAAGCCCTGCCCTTGAATCTTACACCCCTACCCTGCAACCCCATAGAGAATAGTATGTTACGACCCCTTGACTATGGGGTAAGTTATTCGGTTTTGATACACTGGTAAGGCATACCCATAGGCTCCATTGTAGTTCCTGTTTGGGATTACCTTCTAGGATCCTAAATATAAGCCACGAAACGGAACTACAATGGAGCCTATGGGTAAAGCTTCAACTTGCGTGCGGAGGACAGCGACATGTATCTACATCGAGTCGGTCGGGCAGGTCGCTTTGGAACGAAGGCCCCGATTGGAGAAGACATGACGTGCCGGCCAACCAGTGGCCAAAATAGTAGGTATCCCCAAGGGTCCATGTACCCAAATAGTATATACTTTGGCCGCAAAGTACCCAAATAGGGACTACTTTAAGGCCAAAGTATGTCTATTTGGGGTACATGGACCCTTAGGTCCCCCATGTAATGCGGTACCCTATCTTAGAGAAATACCCCATGTGGTTTATCCAGGATCCCAAGTAGCACCCTGTTGCCCTTTTTATTTTAGGGCTTCTTATGTTAAAACTGGATTCCAAGCAAAGGGTACCCTTATGATTAAGGGGACACTGGGGAACCTAGATTAAGAATTCCACACATGGGACCCTTAGGGCGAGTTCCGGTGAAATTCTTGGATCTCCTGGAAGAGTTCATGGCGAAAGATAACCTTCCAGCGCCTGCAATTCCGTTGACATGGTGGCGAGCTGCGTTTCCAATCTGCAGGGGCTAGACTCATTTTCGCGTGAGTTCAAGTTCTCCAACGTGCAAACAAAGAACTTCGTGTTGGCGGCGCGGGAGCGCACAAGGGATGGGGTTACGCCGCTTCAAAACGAGGAGGAGTTCCTGATGATGATGCGGCGATGGCTGCGAAGAATGGAGCAGGTCGCCAATGACGAGCAGTTCGCTTTCGAACGCGAGCGACCTTACCCTGGTCCAGCGACATAGGATGCTCTCATCGGTCGAGCGCCTGCAGCTGAAGCAGATTTCTTCCAAATGGGTGATGCTTGGCTCATTATGGCATCTGAATCGAAGTGTAACAGCATTATGGGTAGTTCTCTAGATTAAGGTCGGTTTGGGGGTCCTTTTTACAAGGGTGCCGTACCATTTTGGGGATCTAATGAGGGACCCGAATTACGTTTAGAGAACTACTCATATGGAACGGGTTTAGGATGCAGGGTTTAGGGTGTAAACCAGAGGGTTAAATTCTGGAAGCCTAGTTCGTTAGCTTCTGTTCACTTGCATCGATACGTATCATAGTATCTAGCCCTAAGACTCCAAGTATACAAATATTACCCACTTTGGGGTCTAAAGTCTATAAATAATATGTACTTTGGGCTGTTTGGAGTCTTAGGGTAGTCCCCGAACAGAAGGGTGCCTATTTTCAGGCTCAGATTTTTAAAGAAAGTATGTTGTTTTCGGGGTGTAGGGTTCAGCGTGTCTGCCTGTGAATCCATACTCTGCAAAACGGCGTGGAAGCACACAATTTGCCCAGTTATGCTCCCTGCAACAGATTAGGGAACGAGTCTGAACGTAATTATCCTATTCCCTAAGACTCCAAATGGCCCAAAGTAGGTACTATTTATAGACTTTAGTCCCCAAAGTGGGTACTATTTGTATACTTGGTTTCTTAGGGAATATTTGCCAAGCTACAACCGCGGAACTCCGCAGTTCTGCGCTTGCAAGACTTAGCGGGTTTAGGGTTTAGGGTGTAGGGGTTTAGGGTTTAAGGTTTAGGGGTTTAGGGTTTAGGGCTTGGGGTTTAGGGTTTAGGGGGTTCAGGCTTAGGGTTTAGGGTTTGGGGTTTAGGGTTTAGGGGGTTGAGGCTTACTGTATCTCAAAAACCGGAGGCAAAGGGCCTTAGGACAAGACTAGCTATTTACTGTTGACGGGGTGACACTTCGGGAAACTTGTTGAGATCGCTCATGGCCTTCTAAACCTTAGTAGCTGAATTGCTGCACTTTAATCTTTTTTGGGAGAATATGATCCCTTGTAGAACTAAAAGTGTACACTTTATTTTGCTTATGAACTCAGCAACTAAGAAACCTAAGCCTTAAACCCCATGTCTCAACCGTGGGCATTGCGATGGAAAATCGGAGTGCCATGCCCTTCACAAGAACAGACTCCCAACAGCAACCCTCAAGCCCTAACGCCCTAAACCCGAAAGCCCTATACTCCAGACCTCAAACCCCTAAACCCTAAAACTCCAAACCCTAAACCTTAAACCCAGATCATGAGGGTTTAGGGTGTAGGATTTTAGAGTCTAGGTTTCCTAAACCCTGAACCCCTAAATTTTAAACCCCTAAACCCCTACACCCATAAACCCCAAACCCCAAACCCCTAATTAAACCCCTAAGCCCCTTCCTAAACCCTAAACTCTAAACCCTAAACCCCTAATTTAACCCCTGAACCCCTAAGTAAACCCCCTAAGCCCCTAGGTAGGTTTTAAGCAGTTCCCTTTCGTGGCTTCTATGTAGATTCCTATAAGGTAATCCCCAAAAGGAACTATTTAGAAGCCTATGGGTAGGTTTTCCTTAAACTCTAGACTCTAAACCCTAAACCCCTAAACCTTAAACCCCAAACCTTAAACCCTAAACTCTAGCCTAAACCCTAAACCCCTAAACTACCCCTAAACCCTTTTAAGCTGCCTGTCGCTGCAGGGCCTGGCTGTCACGTTCTGTGCGACAGATGCCGACCAGCAGGTTCCTGTCTGAGTGCTCCCAGGAGGGGGTAGCTCTCTAAAGCGTTTCGGATTTAGGGTTTATAGGGTTTGGGGTTTAGGGTTTAGGGTTTGGGGTTTGGGGTTTAGGGTTTAGGATTTGGGGTTTGGGGTTTAGGATTTGGGGTTTCGAGTTTAGGGTTTAGGGCTTCAGGTCCCAATACAGTACGGCATCCTTAGAACAAGGAGCCTAAACGGCAGCCTAGTTTAGAGAACTACCCGTTAGTGGATCTTAGAAGGGTTCATGTGCGCAAATAGTACATACTTTGGCCTTACAGTATAGGCATTATATAGGTACTTTGAGGCCAAAGTATACACTTTTTGATGGTGCCTTAGGGACATCACCGCCCACGACGATTGAGCGCACTCCCTTGCTAAGCGGTCGGGATCCTATGACTAAGAAAGGACCAAGGAGATTCAGCACCCTAAACCCTAAACCCTAAACTCTATCCAAATAACGGGTTATTCGGACTTGGGGGCCAGTTTGGAGGGGTTTAGGGGTCGGAGGGTCCTGGTGTTGTGAGCTTTGGGCTGCGGGTTAGATTGGGAGACTGGGGCTAAACCCTAAACCCTAAATCCGAAACCCAAAACCCTAAAACCTTAACCCTAAAACAGATGTCCTTAGAATATGTTGTCCGAGATCCTGGTCGATGCCGACTGGCCTCGGATATGCACCCAAGCTGGCATAGGAGAAAGGACCTCAGGGTCCAAGTACCCAAATAGTAGGGTTTCAAGGTCCACAAACCACTCAGAGCATGGATTTTGGGGCCTAAAACCTTGTTATGTGGGTACTCGGAGCCTCTGGGAAGGAGATCAAACTTCGAACCCTGCAACCTTCTTAGGAGCTGAACTACTACACTCTAAACTTGTTAGGATAAGATGATCCCTGTAGAACTAAAAGTGTACACACTTGTTTTTGCTTATGAACTCAGCAACTGAACTTTGCACTCCTAGAACCTGCGAAGCTTCAGAACCCTAAGACCCTAGCACTCCAACTAGCCCAAAGTAGGTCCTACTGTTGATGATAGAAATCCTGCACTACCTTAAGGATCCTAAGCTAGGGGAATTATGGTATATTCCTTATTCTGGGTAGTGCAGGATTTATATTATCAACCGTATTTAAAGGCTTTCAGACCCCAAAGTGGCTACCATTTGTGTACTTGGAGTCTTAGGGTAAAG
>CAJNJA010009861.1:0-14537 GCA_905231915.1 Symbiodinium necroappetens | reverse complement strand
GGGAAACCCCAAATTGCCTTTGTGGCTGTACCATATAGACGGCACTGTGATGACTACGACTCTTGTGCTTGTTTGGTGTCTTGTTGCTACTTTTATTTCTTACTGTTCGGAATGTATTTCGTTACTCTTACTATGTTCCCACGGCTCTTGGAAAGGTCACCATATCCGAAGGCATCCTAGGTACAGCATCGCCAGCCTTGACGTCATTGTGTTGCTTACTTCGGGGCTTGTTTCCCCTGGTTGTGTATGACTCTCTTCACAAGTGGCGATACTGGCCTTTATGGCGAGTACCTGCTTCACTCTCCTCCTCCGCAACAGTCGGGGGCGCCGCAGTGCGCGCGGGTAGGGGACTTCCCCTGCCCACAACCCTGCCGAAAGAAAGAGAGAGAGAGAGAGAGAGTCTAGATTTGGACCCTTGGCCCCTAGCCCTGACGAAAGACAGTCTGGCTTTAGACAGGGGCTTAGCAGCGGGGAGTCGATCAGTACGTTCAGCTTGATGGCTTTTTTCGAACAAGAACAACGGCGTAGCGCTGCTGCGCAGGGGAAGGGGGGCCCGCACCCCTGACCCCAAACGCCTTGTAAGCAAGCAAGCAAGCAAGCAAGCAAGCAAGTCTAGGTTTGAAATTTGGCCCCACAAGAGTCACAAGAGATCTCCATAAAAACGTGGTTTGTAGATTTGTTCTGGTACTGAAGTTTGCTATTGTGGGGCATAGAGGAGAGCTGGCGTAGCAGTTCGAACGAGAGCGGGGGGAGGAGAAGGGAACAGGGACCTGTTTGCGACATGTTGATTAAGTGCTCGACTCTTGCTTCATGGGACTCATGGGACAGTTGTTGTAAAACTTTTCCTCCGAAAACCCTGTCTCCGTTCGCTCCGCACGAAATTTAAAGGCGTGCGCGACAGCGCAGGGGGGGAGGGAAACTCAGGCTGCAGAAAGAAAGCGAGACAGAGAGAGAGAGAGAGAGACTGAGGGCTAGGGGAGCTTCCCCTAGTCCGTTACCCTGGCGAAAGAAAAGAGACTGAAGGAGCCGCAGGTCGCAGGTGTGCAGTGTGTTGTGAGCTGTCCGGGCAACCTGCATGATTTTCCTTGGTAACTTACCTAATTACTAAATTGGGTCGGCTGCGCTGGATTAATGACAGAGCAAGGTGCATTGCTCAGCCCTCGCAGAATCTTGATACGACACCTGACAGAACCCTCTACTCTTATGATGACACTTCGCAACCCCACTGCTGGAATCCTTCGCTTGCAGCCTCACCTCTGCAGTTTCTTTGGTATTGCTCAGCAACCACAGAGGGGAGCAGAGTCTGACACGAACTTCAAGGATCTCTCTTTTGTGCCCTTGCGGTGATGGCGTTGCCACTGACATAATTTCTCGCCGCATACACCCATGGCTTCCCTGCCGTGCTGCTGCGCACATGCTACTGCACACATGCACTTGTGTTTGTGTTTCGACGATTTCTTGCCTGGTGAGTCGTGTGCGTCTGAGTTGCGAGAGTCTAAACTCTCGAAGCCGATACCCTGCTATTTTTGAGAAAAATCCTAGTATCCCGTATAGCAACCCTTCAATTCGCCCTTGTGGTATACCGTACCCTGCAACCCTTAAATTAGCCCGTAGTATTGGACCCCCTGTAAGTTATCCCTAGTAACTTTTGAAATATCCCTCACAGGGACACTATTTAAACCTAACCCCTAAACCCCTAAACCCTAAGCCCTAAACCCTAAAAGCAACCCTTCTAGACCCCTTTGAGGTTGAAGTGCCAAGCCGGCATCGTCCGGCGAGCGCGGGCCGGAAGCGAAGCAGCTCTCTTACCGTCAAGAAGCCGGTCGAAGGCAAGGAGGGCCTGGGGATTTTATTGCAGTACACCCTAACCCCGCAGGTACCTACGAGAGTGTAAACCCTACCCATATAGGCTCCATAGTAGTTCCATTTTGGGGTTTCTATTTAGGATTCTATAAGGTAATCCCAAAAAGGAACTGGAGCCTATGGGTAAACCACTACTGCTGGCAGGCGCTCCTGCCGTCCACGATGCCCGGGCACTCGCAGACTTGGAGCGAAAGTTGTGGCACGCGCAGAAGGCCAGAGATGCCAAAGGTCTCCATCCACGGTTTTTTCGCCTCTAGTAGGGGCTGGGGCTGCTTATGTTGTTATTATAGGTGGTGTTAGTGTTTTTGTTTCGCTACCGACGTAAATGCCGTGCCTCAAGGTGCATGCACACCGCACCTGGGTGCATAGGTTCCGAGATTTTGCAGGCATCGTCCAGAAGTCGCAGGCAGCACGTCTCCGATCGCTGTGTCGGCCCGAAGTTTGCCAGTTTAGATAGTTCCAGTGAGTAGCAGACAGCATTGAGAGTCCCTTGGTTGTTCCTTTCTGAATGGCTCCGCCGGGCAGTGACGGCGCAGCCCCGGAAGTCCAGGGGCCTGTTATCTTCTCATGCCCAGCAGACCCAGAGCGTGGCCTTCTGCGTGAACGTTTCCAGGCCGTACACTATGATTATGCTCGTAATTGGGAGCCCTAATAAGGAATGATACCTTTTGCTTTCCAAAAGCCCAGGTTTGTGCCAAAATTCTCACACAGAGCTGTGGGAGGGTGCAGAGACGCAGGACGGGTACAGCGAGGCATCTGCAGAGTGGACACCCTTGGGGAAAGGCTATGCAGAGGCTATGGAACAAGTTCGGTCTTTAGAAGCTGTGGAGCATATCCGCTCTTTGCAGAGCCGCCTGGTGTTGTTGGCATGCTTGGTCGTGTTTCATTTCTTTCTTCATGCAGTCCTAGCAGACAGGAACAGCTAAGGCAACTGCACCTTTTTCTCCGAATCACTGGACACCACACCGATTGAAAGCATCCGAGCCCCTTCATTGGAGGGAGCTCTGCGAGATCCGGATTGCACTTCACAAGTGGATCCGGCACAACTGCGGCGCAGTTTATTCCCAGCGGTGCTCGAACTCACGCAGCAAATTCACACTCCATGCTTGGAGGCTACGCTCAGCGGACATGGCCCAGATGAAATCCGTTCCTTGTACCGCAGCTTCTATACGGAGCCGCTCGAAAATGAGACCTGCGACCTGGAGGAGCCAGAAGGCTGCCCGGAAGTTGCGACTGCTGAGTGGCCACCGGCGAAGTCACACAAGGCCTTGCGAACCATCCAAGAAGAATCGACATCCACGTCGCCGGGCACAAAGATGTTTCATCAACATTCAGATGTCCAGACAGGCCGTGGAGACGACGACGACTTGTCGTTAGATGGAAGTCTCTCAGCTGTGGCCGTGTTGCGTCACGGAGAGCGGCAGGACTCGATTTGGGGCTCACCTTGGCACAACACGGAAGATTCGCATCGCCACCCTGGGGATTGTCCCATCAGCGACCAGGCAATCCTCGAAGCCCGGAATGTGGCCCGATTATTAAGAGACTTCGGAGACTTCGGGATCATCGTCTCTTCGCCCTACCTGCGCTGCGTCCAGACAGCCATTGCCATCGCAGACTCTCAGCCCAAATTGAGCTTTACTTCATCGGCTGCTGCCGCTTGAAGCACCACTATGGTTAATCATGTAAGATCTAATCATGTATAATCATACACGCGATCATACAGGCATCACCTTGGTTCCGTCATCTCAGGCCCCAAACCCTCCAAAGGAACCCTAAAACCTAAGCCCCTAAATCCGTGAAGCTCTATAGTAACTATAGTACCGTCGTAACCCTTAACTCACGGGTACCCTCTCAGGACGAACTGGATCTTGTGGTGCTTCTTGACCACGAGCTTGGCGAGGTCTTCGGTCCATCTGTGTTCGGGGAGGCGAACCCGCGTGAAAGGCGCTGCAGTTTTTTGGTTAAGTTGTCTATGATGGTTTAGGGTTTGAGGTTGGGGTTTGGGTTACAGCAAGGGGCAGAGGGATGCGATGGTGTATCTTAGAGGAACATAAGCTTTCAACAGCTTGAGAGGGCCCAGGACCTTCACCTTCTCTTGCAAACACCCTTGCAAACCCATCCAAGCATTCTGGGATTCATCTCTGGCATCCCACAATGAAATCCTTTTCTACCCTTATCATTAGTACTATGACTTTTACTACCGGATTGCGAGACCTCCGGATCCATGGGAGGTTCACCGCTGGCCATGCATGGCGCTCACGGAAAGAGCTGTACAGTGCCATCAAGGACAGCTCAGTACCCTCAAACGGGGCCTATGTCATACCAGCCCAATGAGAACCCGGCAGACCCTTCCACGATGCATGAATAATTACTCCTTGTGCGCCCGTCCATGCGACTGCTGCGAAGGACTGGGCGCCACACCTTCTGCAAGGCTTCAAGAAGCCGCCCCTGCAGCGGGTGTGCTGGCAGAGGATTCTTGGCCACGCTCCCTCATGGGGCGAGAAAATGAAAGAAGCCCGTCATCGCTATGCTACCCGGTTCTTGTCGCTTGGCTCTGAGAAACGGTCACCGCCTGTTCTGTCGTATTACTTAGTAGGATTACATTATATTAATAATTGTTTCCTGCTCTGTTATGTTTTACTATGTTACGTTACACTTAATTATGTTGCATTATGCCGCATGATGTCATAGCCACTTTAAAGTCGTATTATATTATACTGTTGTTTTAGCTTATACTAGAAAATTATATTATAACATGTTATGTCCATGAGTCTACTGTTTTGTACTATATGCAGTTGTAATGGTATGGCATGGTATGGTATGGCATGGTATGGCATGGTATGGCATGGTAATGGTATGGTATGGTATGGTATGGTATAGTATAGTATTGTGTGTTGTACTGCACTGTATTGTGCTCTATGCCAACATATCATGTCATAATTTCATGATATACTCGATTAGATGATACTTACATTGTATTTCTATCTTTTCTCCTAAGTCTAGATGGCGAAGCCTCCAAGGACCTACCTCAGCAGAGGGAGGCGCGCTCGCAAGAACATGATCGTGGTGTCCCACGGCATTATGGTGCAGACGTGCCTCAAGGTGCTACCGAGCACAGCTGCATGTGATGTGGCCTCGATCCCCTACTGCGGCGGTCTTATGGCTGGCTTCTGCCGATCGAGACAGATCTCAAAGCAGACATCCACCGACAGTGAGCTCGATGACATGGCCCACTTCACGCCGAAGACCCCGAGTCACGACTTAATGGAGGACTTCTGGCCAGAGACTGACTTTGAGAGCAGAGTCTCGCCCACATCTGAGCATCTCGCACAAGCAGAACTTCACGGACGCCGGCTTGATCAGACAGGTTTGTTGCTACTTCCGTGGTTCAGGTATGTGTCCTGGTATCAGTTCCCCGTCCAGAGCCCTTTCGGCCAGATAGGCAGATACGGTTGATGATGTAAATCCTGCATTACCCATAATAAGGAATAGACCATAACTCCCATAGTATAGGGTCCTTAAGGTACTGCAGGATTTATATCACCAGCCGTAGTGTAATATTGAACACAAAGGCTCCTAAGATTCTCCAGATCCCCGGACTGAGGATGGGAGGTCCATCTACTTGGGGTGGACTTTGAGTCGCCAGAAGAGACTCCAAGAACGCGGGCGAACACTACCAGGAGATACCAAGATCTGCTGACGTCCTTGAAGGCGGGCAGCTTTTCCTGGGCACAGCTTCCTGCAAGTGTTGAGAATGATTTGACTTCCCGGCTTCGAGAATGAAATTCAGGGGGTGATGAACCCCAAACAAAACAGTAAAACAACAGAAACAATAAGCCCTAACCATAACATGAGGACGTTTGTCGCCTGAAGCTTTGCCTGCCTTGAGCGAGCGTGAGAGTCGAAGTCAAGACTTGTATTATCAATAAGAATAAAAATAGCTACTACTACTATTATGATGATGATGAGAATTATTATTGTTGTATCAGACCAGTCAAGGCTGCAACTGCTGCTCGGGGACTTGCCGACCGAACTGCCTCCGGAAGCCTTCCAAACAGTTGGGCCTGCCGAGCTAAGCGACACCGCCACACAGATCCTGGGTCGCACTAGAGCCTCTAGAGTCCGTCCTGGTCCTGTTAGGTGAAGTCCATCCTTATCTCCGAATCTTCTCGTCATCATGCCAGCTTAAACTCACCGACCTCCCGGCTGATGGCAGTGCAGTTCTTATAACTTTATGATGTTTCAATCGTTATCTCTATTTTTCTTCATCGCCTTCCCTCCCCTATTGAGTGCAGTCCTGTTTGTCACCACCGCCTCCCTCGACTTTACATGCCTGCCTTGTACGAGTGCGTGAGTCGAAAACCCTGAACCCTTAGCCTCTCAACCCTCGAGCCGTCCCGAAACCACCCCGCAATGCGCGCAGCGTCCGAGGCAAAAACCAAACCCTACTCCACAATCATGAATCAGTAACCCCAAGCCTATGGACACATGCCTCGCCTTCACAGTCCGAGTGTCAGCGCCGAAGCCGCCAAGCCCTAAACCCTGAAACCCTTATAACCCGGCAGCCCTAAAGTGTAAGGACTCCAACCCTAGAGGCCCTAATATAGGGGCCTTAATAATTTTGGGGTATATTTCATAATAAATATAATAAGGAACCCCCCTTATTCTAATTATTAAGGCCCCTACACTAAACGCCCTGAACCTGAAGGATCTCCATGGAGCTCTTTCGGAGCCCGCCGAAGTTTGCCCCGAGCTTTGCTCTCGAAGAGATCAGCTCGGAGTCGGCTTGCCAGGAAGTAGCGGAGGAAGTTCCTGAATCTTGGTACTATCGTTTAGGGTTTAGGGTTTAAGCTGCTTTGCTTTGTTTATTGCCGTAATTGCTGCCTTGGATCTGTCACGTCACGTGATGCTGCAGCCTTCGCGACCTGTTCTGCTGTACCACATCCCCTAACCCCCCAGGTACCTACTACATAAGGCCCTGGGGGCTCTAGCACCCTATATAGTAGGTACCTGGGGGTTAGGGATCATCATGTTCTCTCAGTGGGCAGGTCCCCAGAGCGCCAGGTATGGAGCAAGGGCTAAGAGCCGAAAAGAGCTTCCCAGAGAGCCCAATACCCTTAATTAAGGAATATGCCTTAAAGCATAATATTAAGGCCCCTATAATTTAAGGTATATTCCTTAGTTAAGGGGTGTTGGGCTCTCTGGGTTTATGCTTCCCGAATATGGGGCGTCCGGGTGTAAGAGTCCAAACTTTGGAGAACAACCGAGGGAAAGATGGTTCCACAACTGAGCTTGAAGAGCAGCCGCCTAATGGAAAGGAGAAATTCCCAGCAGTAGACTGTAGATCTTCTTGGGCTCACATCTGGCGAGGAGCTGTCACACTTTTTCCACACCTGGTGACTGTTCAGGGTTCTGCTTCTACCAAAGCTTTTCTCTCTCCACATGTGGAAACTTCCAGCTGGGTCGCAGGGAGCAGCTCTTACTTTCGTTTCGAAGAGCCTGCGCGATCGAAAATCGAGCCCTGCTTCTCCGCTTAAGTGCTCCGGAGCCAGACGTGCCTTGCAGTTTGAAGATTCCAAAATTAGCGACTCGTGATTTTATGCGCATGTTCATGCCAGGTGTTGTCACGACATTTCCGGGCAAATCTAGCTCAATCGCAGGTGACGGAGCAGAGCACACGAAGCGGTGCTTCTACATCTTCCCCTTGTGCATTCTCATGCGAGCATCTCTCGTTGCTTTGTATGCACAATTATTCGTACCATGAATATCCTTCAATGCATCCTAGTATGCCCATGAGTATAGCAGCTGAAGCTGTTGACGATACTGTGCCGGCGTACTAAACTTAAGGAGTCCAAGCTGATCTTAGTGCGCGTCGGTAGTACACTTTTCCATGTTGACATGAGCTCATGACAACATCTGGCAGTTTTGTGGCTTCAGGGCAGACATATTTCACACGCAAGTAGGCAGATGACATGCGTAGATGTCCCGGCGACTGCGCCTCTGAGCCTAACAGAAGCGAGCTTTTCGATATGCCTTCGGCCTGGAGCCCTGGAGCCAGAGCTTTTCTGCCATCTCGGGCCCCCTGCATGGCAGGCAGCTTCCAAGGAGCTGAAGTCGGGGCTACGACATGGCTTCAGAAGATTTTTTAGCAACTTTAAATGTGTAACATTGCACCGGCATGAGGCCTGCAGATGGCCGCCATTTGCTTTGCGGCAAGCTTGAGCTTGCGCATTTCTACACCAACGGAAGTGTGCACGGCCCATTGCGTAGAGCCTAATGTCGCAGCTGCGGCTAAATTCCTTCGGAGCACATCAGACAAGCACCTATGAAACTTGCAGGAGTGGCGAGCATCAAGAGCAGGATCGCCGGCACCAAAAACCGACAGAAGTGGGCATGATGAAGAACGGAAGCCATTAAGGTAATAGGTATTGAGACGTCCCGCTGCAGAGGTGGTAGTGATGGTGGTGGTGGAAGTAGTAGTAGTAGTAGTAGTAGTAGTAGTGGTGGCAGTAGTAGTAGTAGCCTTGGCAGTGGCAGCGGGCCAGCAGCTGGAGCTGCAGCCGAAGCAGCAGGTAGAAGTCGTCTAGTGGAAGAGAAAGTACGTAGCACCAGGTAGTAATACAAGTCGTCAGTGGCTTGCGAGGACTGTATTATTATTATTATTTAAATTGTATTGATGTTTTGTAGCTTGTCAAATCAGATGCACGTGACCGGTGACCGGAAGCATTCCGCTCAGGTGCTTTAGAATGAATCACTCTTTGGTGTTTGTTGTTTGTGTGTTCGTTTGTCGCCGTGTGGCGGTGGATCACACAGAGCATCACAACTAAGCGCATGTTTATCTGTGACGTATTCTAGAACGTCCTAGCCTGGACATCGGTGGGATGTTCATTGCCTTTCTGCGTCCAACACTTTACACTCTGTGGATCGGCTGGCATGTTTAAATTCATTGCTTCATTCTCACCGACTGGATAGGTGAGCCAATTGTTCATAGACATAGACCCTTCGGGACATCGACAAAAAAAGGAGCTGCCGGTGTCATGCATCCATCCAGCGCTAGCCATGCCGCATCCTACAAGTGAAACCCAGGCAGACCCATGCCTGCGCACCCTAAACCCGATCACTTCACTCGCATGTTTGGTATCATAGGACTGCCTCCAGCCAGTAGTCAGTAGTCTCCGGCCAGAGGTTATGCTGCAAAAACAAACGTAAAAACGTGTTCCGGGTTTTGAGATAGTGTGGGTGTCCGCTGCCTCAGCATTGATGGTCGCAAGGTCTTGTGTCTGTTCTGAGAGATCCCTGAATTAGAGTCTCTATTGAAATAGTTTGCTGAGAGTACCTTGGCAGGTGGGACTTTGAGGTAGCTGTTTGCTGGTGAAGTGGACTGCTTTTGTTGGTTGCGACCTGCTGGCTCCTCATGGTCTCCACGGGATGAGGTCGTCTTTGCTTGGTTTTAGGGTTAGGGTTGTTTGGGCTGGCTTCGGGACTCGGGATCCTGCTGAGCACTCGTGAAACCTATCATCCAGCCTTTTGCGATTGCGAGAGTCGAAGCCCCACACCCTGGAACCCTGAAGAAGCCTGATAGGTACTTCAAGTAGTGTGAGAGTCGAAAGTCCCAAAGCACAAACCCTGCAAGCCCCAAAACCATTATATAATGTAATATATTTTAATATAATATAATGTAATGTAATGTAACATAACATAATAAAATATTATATAATATATTAATTATAAACCTTTGTGCTTCCAAAGCTTCGAGGCACTCGAGCGCGAGCGATCCCAGCATGAAGTCACCAAATCTGAGCTGGAAGCCGCGAGGGGCCATGCGCTAGCTGCAGACACTTAGGATGGGCGTGTTAGCGGCTGAGTGCTTGGGCTTTTCAATCTTTAGGGTTTAAGGATTTGGGGAGGGCTGTGTGATGGAAAAGGGGTCGAGATTGTGATTCTGGGTTTACGGCTGCGTGCCCATGACTAAATTCGCTTATTGCACCTGCAGCGGCAACTGCGAAGGCTGCCATCACTGCAGCACTGTACAGCGACCCATGGTCTTTATGTGAATTTCTGCCACATCTGGTCGGTCTGCCGTAGACGCTATGTCTCCGTTGTGTGTGGATACGTCTGTGCGTATATGGAGCAGGCTTGAATCTGGAACCTTTCAAGAGGAAGGGGCTGACTGAAAGGAATCCGGAAAATACATCTGCAATATGGGGTGTTTTCGGGGTGGACTCCCTGGATAAACCCTTCATCGTCCTCAGCTCGAGCATCGGATGCTGAGCCTTCACAGGTAGGGTGTGTAATTAATATTATAGTTCAAGATACACCGAGACCCATATTTAGACACTTAAGATCGTTTTGTGTACTGCAAGGGTCCGTTCAGATGCTTTTCCCCGTATTGTTGCATCGAGGGTTGAGCCATTACGGCCGTTTGGTTGAACAGATGCAGGCTTCCATGCATACAAGAGCAACAAGGAGTGAATGAAAAGCAGGTACATAGATATGCTAGACACTAGCCTCCACATGTACCTACCTGTGTAATTGGTTGAATTAGTCTTATTGCTTGTTGTTTCCAGCCTTATATGATCACAGCCTTCATGGATAGCGGCCGATACACCTGACATTCACATACACCTGCGCCTTTGTGCGATGCAGCTAAGCAGTGCGAGAGTGGCAAAACCTACTTAACTGACTTTCTGCCATGTGAACAGGTGCGTGCAGGTAGACATCCAGTTATGTGATATACGAACAAAGATATAAAGAGACAGATATGCCCATCCTTATCACATCGTCGCTTGCCTTTTGTTCTTGAGGTGGAGCTTCTTCCAGATGGCGTCGGGAGGCACGCTGATAGCCAGCATCAGTCGAGGTCGATGCGCAGCGAATGGAACTGTCCCCCCAGTGGTAATCTATAGCTGTAGCTGTTCTCAAACATGCGCAGACGCTTCTTTGCAGCTCCCACTCTAAGACTGAAACCATTTTATTTTTGGCGGGGTTGCTTGCGTGGTATGGTCCACACGCATGAGGCCCTTACGTAAAGTTTTCCTTAAGCAGCACCTTCGGATTGTGTATGTTCTTCGTATTCTATGACTTGTTTTGCTTGACTCAGTTACGTTTGCTAAACACTTCAAGCAGTAGCTATTGTTGATTGGCAGTGATGCTCGCGCACTAATCAAGCTATAAACATGGAGGTTTTTGTGCTCTACTATTCACTACTGTCGTATTAGCATAGATGACATAGCCATGCATGATAGATGACATAGATGCATGATTCTGAACGTGGCCTTTTAGCATTGTGGACGTCAGTCTGCGTGGTGCGAGCTGGACGACCTTAGTCCCCCAGCTCACTTGAGACACCGTGGCTCCTGAGAACCTTAGCAGGGCACACGGTACTCACGGACCACAGCTGGATGACAGCCATCCAGGGATGACCATCACAAGGAAATGACCGCAGTCACTCCTCTCATGAGTTACCTGAAAGCACCAGGGAAACTCGAGCTGACTAAAGCTTCTAGGAGCAGGCCATTCTCCACTCCTTAGCATCACAGTGGCCTTTTTATGGAGAACCACCCAGAAACGGATGGAGGACCGAGCCCAAAGAGACGGCACCCCAAGCCCCAGGCCCGGTTCTCTGCGATGGCGTCGCATCGGGAGCAGTGAGGCACCCTTTGCTAGGGTTTAGGGTTTAGGGCGGGTAGCTTGGAGGCACTTCAGAGAGACCTCGCTCAAAAGGGTCGGTCCAGGGTTGCAGACTGAGTTACTGATGGCTTCTAATGGTTAAAAGTTTGGGAGTTGGTCATTGCGGATGTTTCTGTTCAGGTGGTCTGGGGACTTGGACCCCACAAGCCCTCAGCCTTCATTAAACTGGATTAGGCCAAAAATCTGCAGCCTTCCTGGCATGGTAAATTTCTACGCGACCAGATCATGATAAACCAACCATTTCCCACAGCCCAGAAGCCACCCCCACACCCACACCCACACCCACACACACACACACACGCACCTCGTAGCTTTTGTATGCTTTGTGTGTCGGAACGTGATTCCGCAATACAGGATCCTTCGCTTATCGTTAGCCTTCTAATCGCAAGATGTTTGGCTACTCTACACCCTAGCCTAAACCGCTCTTCATACCTTTAAGCCCTAAATGATGTGCCGGGGTTTCTCTCAGAGGTAGAGGCTCTCCAGACGGAGGCAAGGCTGAGCTGGTGAGTTTTGTCGATAGACGGCGCAGGTCAGCATTTGTTGAGATGCTCCGGAGGAATGTATATCCACGATGGAAATGGTTTCCTTGTGTAAAGATTCACACGCAGAGCTGGAGCTCGTAGCCGGAATGTGTGCACGGACTTGGTACACCCATCTCAAATTCAGTTGCTGTCTGTCGTGGTCCTTTGACCCTCTCTGCCTAAAGGACCTAAACCTATATTGATATCAACTCTTTGGCTCAAAGTCGCCTCGCGCCGCCCCATGCAGCTGCGCGGCTGCGCGTGTTCCTCCATTTTTTCCTGGGTCCTGCTTCCTTCTGGTGAATACATTCGATGTGACCTGGCAGCAAAGTAGCAGCCGATGCAGCTGTCTCTCAGTTCCTGGGGCATGTTCTCACATGTTGGGTCCATGAGGTCCAAGGAATAAAGGAGGCTCAGGATGGCTTCCGGTTTGGTGCCCACTGGCCTGTGAGACCGCATCCTGCATCTCCTCAAGCTTCCCCAAGACGTATATTAATTAATTAATTAATTGATTAATTAATTAATTAAATTATATATATATATATATACATACATACATACATATCCCAAGTAGTCTGTGGAGCGAGTGAGTGCTTGAGTGAGTGAGGAAGTGAGTGAGTGAGTGAGTGAGTGAGTGAGTGAGTGAGTGAGTGAGTGGCCTGGGGTGCTCTTCGGCCGAAGGGAAACGTTCCCTCCCGCCATCTCTTCCCCCCCACCGTTTTCGTCATCAGGGAGATCCGGCAAGAGTTCAACGCTCCGAGCAGGCAAAAGTGCCACCCGAACCTCCATGGGTCTGCCCCCCCAAGCGTGGCTTGGGTTGGATTTGGGCACTTGGCAAGACAGCCCACTTCTCAGAAACCAATCTCGTGTGCGGGGTGGCCGAACCAAACACGCACACAAGCACCGGCAGCAAGACTGACTAAGGGAAAAAGCAAGCTCAGCTGATCCCCTGTTGGTTGCGCAAACTCAAACAGAATTCGCTTGAGGGGCAGTAACTGAAGGCACCACCCCCGACCAGAGGGGGGAACTAGTCCCTGTAGTTGGAGTCCCTGCACACACAGAGTCCTGGCTCCGCAGATGATCGGCCTCCTCCTGCGGAGCCTCATGGGGTTTGGAGGCATCTGTGATGGCACTTCGATGATGATGAGCCTGGGCATCGGAGTTATGCAATTTTTTGAGAGACTCAGGCCTTGGGAATCTTTATGAGCAGTGATTAGGTTCTGATGTCGTCAGGGTTCTTTGTGGCGACACCTTCTGCTAGTAAGTCCCAGATAATTCAGTATGCGCTTGCATTCGCTGCTGGTTGCCTTGCTTCGGGTTTATGTCGAAATCATTCGGTCACTCAAGATTCAAGCGGGGCAGTTGCGTGATATGCCGGGACAGATTCGCAGTAGCATCCTCCCCTCCCCCACAATTCCCAACCGATTCTTGAAAGTTCGAAAGCGATGTCTCCAACTAGTGCATGCCCAGGTCCTTCACACAATGCTGCCATAAACTAGAAAAAGAAGTGGCTTTGCTTTGTCGAAAACATCCCCCTAGTGGCCCCTGAAGAATATAGCTATAGACATAACAGACCCCGCAAGTGTTCCTCTAAAGGCCCCTTTTAGATTGACACGGGCTTCGGAGAGGGGGCTGGGACGGACTTCCCCTCGAAGTTGAACACCCGGATCCCCGAGCTCTAGCGAAAGCTGCCGGGTTGGAGGCCCAGCCAAAGATCTGATAAAACCGCAAAGCCCAGAGATCGGCGCGAGGGCCTCAAGGGAGCTAGAACCGAACTGTAGAAGCTTCCACGTCAGTTCCCAGGATGGGTGGAGCCTTATTCGGCGTTTGCGCCCTTTGTGGCATTTGCAGGTGCACCCATTTCGCAGCATGGTGTCGATGTTTCAGCACGCATGGGCTGATAAGCCATCGGATCAAGCAAGTCTTGTAGGCACGTTGCTAACACTCTAGCTCCTAACCCAGAGATTCCCAGCGCAAGTGGATGTTCGCAGACCGCGTGTAGCTCTCACTTGTCTTTTCGAGGTGCCGGAATTGCCGCATGCGCAACAATACTGCAATAGTTTTGGTGCTCCTTTGCACATTCAAATTTGAGAAACAAGGTCCACACTTCTTGACCCCACACATGGAAACCACGAGTGCCCTGCTGTACATCAAAGGCGACTGCGGCTGCTGCAAGCGCTGCCTGCGCAGCACAGGCCGACCCCTTGCCGAGGTAACGATTCTGTCAGCATGCCTCATACAATAAGAACAGCAATAATAATATACTATAATATAATATAATATAATATAATATAATATAATATAATATAATATAATATAATAATTATAATATAATAATAATAATTATAATATAATAATAATATAATAATAATAATATAATATAATATAATATAATATAATATAATATAATATAATATAATATAATATAATAATAATATAATATAATATAATATAATATAA
>CAJNJA010009860.1:0-11197 GCA_905231915.1 Symbiodinium necroappetens | reverse complement strand
TGTAACCACACGCTCAGGTCCAGTGGGCACGAGAGACGGTGCTGTCATAGATCTAGGGCCAGTAACCTCACCATCCATGTCGAGGTGCCCTCCCACAAGGGGATCGACACCGTTTACAACTGGGCTCGGGGTCACCGCACCTCTTTCAGCTGAATCACGGGCAACGTTTGGGCGATCCATAACCTGTTCATCCCCATCATCATACTGATTGGGATTCATATCTTAATGGCCGATCTTCTCAAGGAACCCTCTGTCACTCAGAGGTTCGTAGCAACCATGGCCAATCCGAATTTTCACTCTCGCAATCACAGCCTGTAGACGTTCTCAGAACTATCTTACAAATGTCTGCTATGCCTCATTTGGCACCTGACATGGCTGTTGCCACTAGCATGCATACTCAAAGAGCTCAGCTCCTATCTTGGCTTCAGAGCCTTGATGCGACGAGGAGGAACTCTACCATCATCATGACGGGAATTCTGCAGGGGTATATAAGGGCTATATTAGGGTATTAGGATTAGGGGTCCCTTCTAGGGGTCCCCTTAATCTGCGGGGTCTCTCTCTTCATCCAAAATCACGAAAACAGCTGCGGCAGGCCCGCGCGTCGGGGCACAAGGACGGCAAGGCAGCGATGCATGGTTTTCGCGGGTTTAGGGGTTTAGAGGTTTAGGTTTTAGGGGTATAGGGGTCTAGCGGTTTGGGGGTTTAGGGGTCTAGCGGTTTAGGGTTTAGGGGTTTAGGGGTTTAGGGTTTAGGGGTTTAGGGGTTTAGGGTCTACTTGGGCCCTAAATCGCTCACTTCCTGAGGTTCTTCATTATGGTTTCTTTCAAGTATAATCATAAGTCTTAAGCAGGCTGGGGTTTAACGCCTCCAGGTGGGGTTTAGGACATCTGGGATGTATGACCTACGAAACTGCAGCAGATCGCTTTTTTTCCAGGTTGCTCATCATTAGGTCGATTAGACCCTAAGCTCTAAACCCAGGTTACTAATCCTTAGGTCGATTAGACACTAAACTCTCGAACCAAATCCCAGATTGTGCTAATCGTGAGGTGGAGTAGACCTGTAGTACAGACTCTGAAGACCTAAACCCCCAAACCCCTAAACCCTAAAGCCCCACATCCCTAAACCCCAACACCCCTAAACCCTAAATCCTTAAACCCCAAAACTAAACCCCAAAATCCTTAAACCCCTAAACCCCCTGAACACCTAACTCCCCTAAACCCGTAGCTCCCCTAAATCCCCAAAACTCCTAAACCCTAAAACCCCGAACTCCCCTAAACCCCTAAAGCGGGAACTCCGAAGGGGCCGGTTAGGTTTTCGGGTCTCCAGAGTCTTCACTCTAGGGTTTTCAGGCTTAGGGTTTAGGGGTTTTGGGGTTTGGGGGTTGAGGCTTTAGGTTTTGAGGGTCTTAAGAGTCTTTTAGTTTAGGGTTTTCGGGTTTAGGGGGGGTTTAGGGGTATAGGGTTTAGGGGTTTAGGGGTTTAGGGTTTAGGCTTTAAGGTTTTATAGTTTAGGCAATTGCTATATTTGTTTTGGGTTCAGGGTTTGGAGCGCTTTAATTCCCAATACCTCCAGTTCAGGCCTTTATTTCCCAAATCAGAACCCGTCAGGCCGTAAGGCCTTGTAAAACATTGTGAAACTTAAGATTCGCAACACCCCACAAAATCCCACATCCTTCTCCTGATCCCAAAAGAAAGACTCAAGGCTGAAAGGCCCAGAAAGCCTTTGCAGGCGTGGCCTCTGCTTTCCGAGCGATTCCCTGTGGTCGCCGACTTCGACATTGCGGCCCGGGGGAGGGCGGGGCGGGAGCGTGTTTTTGCCGTTCTTGCGGTTCCTTCATTGGGTTTGTGAAGGGATCAAAGGTTTCTGAAATGGTTTGTTTTAAGGGTAGTTCTCTACATTAGGGTCCCGATTTAGGTCGCCAACATAGTACGGCACTCGTATAAAAAGGACCCGAAAAGGGACCCTAATCTAGAGAACTACCTTTACAGTGTTTTCCGGGCTTTCCGGGTTCAGAGGTTCAGGATTAGCCTGTTTGGGGCCTGCAACATACGGCTTTTCTTAGTGTTAGTGCCTGGAGTCTCGAAGGTTAGGGTTCGGATAGTGAACATACGCTTAAGTTTCTCTTTGCTTGAAGGGTCCGGGAAGTTATAAGCAGGTGCAAGCGTCGCCCACTACAGCGTTCTGTAGTTCTGCGCTTGCCCGTGTGGAGCCCGTTTGAGCGATCGCTGCTCAACGCGTATGACCGGGAGGCGTTGAGGCCGCAGATGGCTCACCGGATGCTGAAAACCTCGTCTCCCGAGCTCCTGTTGTGCAGCCCTGCCAAAGAGGCTCTCGAGGGGTGAGGACTGTTGCGTTAAGGGTTTACCAGCACCCCCCAGCTACCCTCTACACTACCCTAAAAACCCACTATTAAGGACCATAAGGGCTCTATTAAAGGGTACTTGGGTGCTGGTAGGGTTTGGGGTTTTGGGTTTAGGGTTTAGGATGTGCCCTCCGTGAAGGGACAAAGCAGAGCAAGAGGTAAAGTTAACTAGGGTACTTGATTAGTTGAAGCCGCTTACTAAGTTTCCCTCCTTAAATCCTAAACCCTAAGCCCCTAAACCCTAAACCCTTTTTAGTAGGGCTTGAGATTCACCGCGGTATCGGCTGTAGAGCTGAGTTGGGCTGGCACAGGCAGTTACTGTAAGGCTGCCGGCCTTCAACGCGAAAGTCCTAGGTAGTACTAGGGAGACCCCTTAAAGGGGACCCTTCGGAACCCTACTTCTGGCTCTCTTATCCCCAAGGGTCCCCCTAATCCTAACTCCCATAAAGGCTTAAGGTCCAGAGGGAACGCGCAGAGTCCTGGTGGGTTCTTTGGTGAGACCCAGAGGCTCCTAAGTACTTTTTTGGGGGGATACCTTCCCAAACCATAATATGTATATTCCTAATATATAGAAACCCAAATTACATTCTATGTATATTCCTAAACCCTAAACCCTAAACCCCTAATATAGGAACCCTAATTACATTCTACTATATATAGGTACTTAGGAACCCTTCGGGAGCTCCTTCTGCAGCTCAGGGTTCACGCCCTGAGCCCTCAACCCGACTCGAGGCTAGGGTTCAGGGCTCATACGGTTGATGATATACATCCTGCATTAGGGTTTAGGGTTTGGGGTTTAGGTTTTAGGGTTTATGGTTTGGGGTTTAGGGTGATTTCCTCAAAAGGATCCCTCAAAAGGTTGGTTATTTTGGGGTCTCTAAGAGGACCCATCCAGAGAGTTTCATCATAATGATGTTGATGATATAAATCCTGCACTACTTTAAGGTTTTAAAATTATGGGAAGTATGGTGTATTCCTTATTATGGGAAATGCAGGATTTCTACCATCAACCGTAGCAAGCTGCCTGGTTGGCTCAGAGTTTCGGCAAACCGGGGACACTGACAGCAATTCCCTAAGCCCCAGCCCTAAACCTTACTTGAACGGTCTGAAACACGCAACTGTTGATGGAACGAAGGCATCACATATTAGAGAGTTCACTCCAAACTTAAACTTTCAAGTCGTACCTACATACATATACAAAAACTACATACTTCATGCCATTGTCTACCGGTTCCAGGATGCAAACCACTTCGCGCATGAGTTCGGACTCCACTTGGCATCGCTGCTCGGTGAGGCAGGGGTCCTTTGGCCACGGCGCCCTGAATGCTGATTTTCGTAGGTATACTTCTCTGACCCCTAGGTATCTGACAGAAGGCGTCCTGGCAGAAATCATTTTGCTAGCATATCTTAATCCAGCTTTAGTGGCAGGATACCTTCTTAGGGGGGTGCCATTTTTTAGATACTCTAAAGGAATCTGAAAAAATGACCCTCGTGCAGCCAGCAAGCCCTTCACCCACTACGGTCCGCGCTTCCGATGTTCAGGCAGAGGTGGATACATTGGTTGCCCAGAAATTGGAGAGCGCCCTGCATTTGCAGCAAACACAGGCCGGCTGTTTTCTGGGGCTTTGGGGTTTGGGGTTCTAGCATAATGTAGAGTTTTTGGATTTAAGTTGTGTTGGTGGTCTGCTTGTTTCACGGACAGAACAAGCCAAGAAACGTTTAGAAAGCTTTTCCTCTGGTCCACATGTTTGTAATTTGTTCTCGCGAGTACTTCGTCCCTAAACCCTAAGCCTTACGCCCTAAATCCTCAACGGTAGATCCTGGACACTACCTACAGTCTCCATTGTAATTTACTTCCTTGCTCAAACACATGTATACTGTGGGATCCTAACCCTATGAAAATGGGTTTTCCAAAGCAGAAGTACATTGGAGACTAGAGGCAAACCCGAACCCGAAACTCTAAACCCTATACCAGAATATTTATCAACTCTGAAACACCCTAAACCTGAACCCCAAGCCCCAAACCCTAGCGCCCCAAACCCGAAACCCTGATCCTTACACCCTAAAAAATACAACCTGCTTTCCGACAGCTCGCCAAACGGTAAGCCTCCGGAGGAGCGGCCTCGATCCTTGGCTCCACGAACCCGAAGAGTAGCTCACGACTATACAGGCGAGTATGCAAACTAACCCCCCAAAGCCTAAACCCTATATCCTAAACCCGAAACCCGAAACCCCGAACCGTCGTCCTCTTTCCTTCGGGCAGGTCTGGAACTTGATCAAAGGCTGTGATGCCGTCTGCCCCTGCTGCGGCTCCAAGTGTGTCCCGGCGTTCTTTAAAGCCTATGAAGCCTGGGTCCCTTTTAGGATTTGGGATTTGGGGTTGGGGGCATTACCTTAAGGGCCTTAAATGCCTTTAACTATGGGAAGTATGGTGTATTCCTTTTTACGGGCAATGCAGGGCTTATATCATCAACCGTAGTACTTGGTGGTGATATCGCCTTGCATTGGCCTTCTCGCAATGCACTTCAACATAAACCCCTTTACCTGATTTGATTCCCAGAGCCTCCAAAACACCTGGACTCAGGAAGACTATAGGCCTTGAGCTATATAATATTACCTAAACCCCCAAAAGTAGGTAAAATCATGGCCCAAGACCCTTAAAAGCTACTATTTTACATACTTAAGGATTAAGGATCCTTCTATGATTTAGGGCGTAGTATTGTTCCTTGATTAGGGAGGGGTGGTGGAGAAAATGGGTTCATTCCCTCCTGTCCAGGCCGCAAAAGCCCCGGGACCCTCCCCTTTAAAGGGGTTTCTGGGTTCTTGCTAAGGGGTTAGGGATTCTTTAAAGGGGTCAGGGTGTAGGATTTAGGGCTTAGGGTTTAGAGTTTAAGGGTTCGAGGTAATTAACCCTTTGGGTCCAGAGGACCTAATAATCATGTACTTGGGTTACGGATAGTAGTTTTGTATGTTAGTATTCAGAAGAGCATATGATTATCAGGTACTTGGAACCTTAGGGTAAATTTAAGTAAACTTGGAAGGTAACATGACGCATCAACATATGGAGGGTTCGAGCGTGGAGGGTTCGAGAGTGCAGGTTTTGGGGGTCGCAGTGCCTACAGGGGGCTATTCCCCAAGCAGTCCGGGCCGGTCCGGGGGCACAATGGGTTTCCGACGATGAAGAGGAAAGGCGGAGTGCAGCAGATGGGTCATGCTGCATAGCACGCACGGCGTGCATGCCTTTGACGAGATTGTAACAATCAGATTGTCGCCAGAATCCTCCCATCTGCCGAGGATGCGGAATGCATGTGAAATTCCAGTACTTTGGACTGCGCCTGTGGGCATGCACGGCCTCTCGGGCTCGTGCCTGCGGTCCTACGGTTGATGGTATAAAGCCTGCATTTCCCATAATGAGGAATATACCATAGTTCCCATAGTTTAGGGCCCTTAAGGTAATGCTAAGGGTTTATATCATCAACAGTACTTCCGCCAGTGTGTGGGGTTGCGGAGTTTCGGGGTCGCCGGAGGCGGTCTCGCGATGTCGCCCTGATGTGGTTCTAGTGGGGTTGAGGGTCTAGGGTGGGTCTAGGGTGAGGTTAGGGTGGGTTTAGAGTTTAGGACCCTAAACCCTAAACCCTAAGGCCATACCGACATACCCCTTTTCTCCGAAAACGCCGAAAACCCAAGCCTGAATTTCTACGCCCTGGAACCTACTGTTACCCGCACGGTTTAGGGTGGGTTTAGGGTTTAGGGTTTCGAATTGTTTGGGGTCAACCCAGACATGATCAGCAGAGTTCACCATACCTGATCTCTCATCAAGGGGTGTTGGGCTGGCTCTTTGGGCATCTGAGTTATCGGGCTGACAGATGCAGTATGTAAGAATGGTACCCGTCGCCGAGTCGCTGGGGAGGAAGGAGGGGAGCGCAGCCGGGTTTCCGTCAATCGGCCTTAGGTTTGTATGCAGTTCGGTTTACGGCTATATGACCTATATGGCTTGAGGCTTGAAACAGCTATGCTGAAAGAAATCAACCCTAGACCAAACCCCGGAACTCGAAATACTGCAGCCTGACAAGCTAAGGCGATCGAGTGGACAACCACACGAAGCACAGCTGCAGTCGGCGAGCTCAGCAGGGGGTCGTCGACCATTTCCGCCCCAAAGGCTTTTGGTGGAACCTCAGAGAGGGTCCTCTTGGCTAAACCCTAGATCAGAACCCCAAACGGGCCTTAGTTGCACCCGAACATCCCAAAAATCCTACACCCCCAAATGGGCAGTTCTCCAAATTAGGTTTGGGTATCCAGTGTAGTACGGCACCCTTATTAAAAGGACCCAAAACGGACCCTACTTTAGAGCCCCCCAAATCGGGTAAAATCCTTTTGGTTCAAACCCTAAACCTAAACCCTATAAACCTATAAGCCCTATAAACCCTATAAACCCTATAAACCCTAAACCCTAGTTCTTACGGTCGGTCCGGAATCCGAAGTCTCCGAAGGAGAACTGGGCGAACCCCTGATTTTAGGGGTTTTAGGGCTTTAGGGGTTTTAGGGCTTGTGGGGTTTTAGGGGCTTTAGAGCTTTAGGGGCTTTAGGGCTTTTGGGGTTTTAGGGCTTTTGGGGTTTAGGGCTTTTGGGGTTTAGGGTTCAGGGGTTCAGGGGCTTTTGTGGTTTTGTAGCTTGGTGGCCCCAAGGGTCCAAGTATCTAACAATCATAGACTCCCCCCAAAAAACTCCCGAAATGCAAATTTAATGCTGTCCTAAACCCAACTGCCTAATGAAGGTGTCTAGGGTAGATGTGGCGGGCCCGCGCAGAAATTGAGGTTTCAGGGCCCAAAGATCCGTTCGGTAGCGGGGGCAACCCTAAACCCTAAACCCTAACCCAAGAACCGAGCAACTCAAGGACCTAGTAATCAGGTACTCGTTTTGAGGGTAGTATTATAGTTATATAGCTTGGTATCTGGCAGAGTTTATCATTATTATGTACTTCGGTTGATGATATAAATCTTGCGTTACCCAGAATAAGGAATATACCATAATTCCCAGAGTTTAGGGTCCTGAAGGCAATACAGGATTCATATCATCAACCGTTGGACCCATGGGGTTAAGGACCAGGTGACCCTTCACAGTAGGGGGGTTCGTGGCTCTGCTGCCATGAACCCCTACGTGGCAATTGAAACTTACACATTTGTCAGGTACGTCTGGTCCTTAAGTTTCGCCCATGAAGCAGTGGCACAGTCTTTCTCATTGATTTTCGGGCCACGGTGTTCATATGCCAAACGAGTCATATCAAGTCATCAAAGATCTTGGCTAGGAGTCCGAGCGTGGAATGTAAGGTGTTGTCGAGTGGATTCGTGTGTTTGGCATAGGAGTTTAGGGCTTAGGGTGTGTTAGGGTTGATAGGGCCTATGGCTGGGGTATTTGGGTTTAGGGTTGAGGGTGGCGTGTCCTGTTTAGCCTGCGGTCGTATTCCGGAGATGGTATACCATAGACACGGGTAACACCTTGGACTACGGTGTTGTGTCCAAGAACCTCAAGTCGGTCCTCACCGCGGAGGTGGATTGGGCGGTTCCCTTCAGACCTCATGCAGCCGTCCACTTTACAATTGATGTTCCCGGCAGTATGATCGCCGTGCCACAACTTCGGGGCTCTGCGTGGCGAACAAGAACGGGATGTCTCGCGAAGACGCAGTGGGTCCAAGTGCTCAAATAGTAGGCTAAAGTGACAACACCCTTATCAGCTTTATCAATCATATTATATTTTGCGATTGACCCCACAGCCTTGCATAAACAAACCTATCCTTACGATGCCAAAGCAAGAAATCCGTGGAAGCATAAATAAAGTAATGTTTCCCTCGGGAAGCGTACATGTCAGAAACCTTTAAAGCCACATAGGCCCGACCTCTAGTCTCCGTTGTAGCTCTGTTTGTTTTAGGGTCGTGCTACTGAGTCCTGACAACAAAAACTGGCTGACCATTTAAAAAAAGAGCCACAATGCTCAACCGCCGCTCCCCCCCCCCCCAAATCCGCCCTCATGCAATCCTTTGATCAGTAGACCCCATAAATATAGATAAATAAATAGATAATGTAAATATATATGTATATATATATACATACATACATATATATATATAAGTTCTGTGCAAACCCTGCCAACACCGGAAACACTAAACCTTATTCCAAACCTTAAACACGGAAAGCTAAATCCTCACAGAAGCTGCGAAGAAGCATTCAATGAAACGGACCTTAAGCACCAAATGACCCTTAAAAGTAGGGGCCCTATACCATTATACTATGAGAATCCCTATATGGTATATGACCCCTAAACCCCAAACCCTAAACCCTAAACCCCAAACCCTAAACCCTAAACCCTAAATCCCTAAACCCTAAACCCTAAATCCCTAAACCCTTTTAGGGTTCTTTCCGTCCGATAAACGGAGCTCACTTGAGGACACCACCTGCTGCCGGCCTTCAATGGGTGGCGCGTGGCCGGAACTTGCGAGGCCCCTTTGTGGACTCTATAAACCTTTTTAAGCTCTATTTATTAGGGTTTATAGGGTCTATAGGGTTTAGAGTATAGGGTTTATTAGGGTTTATAGGGTTTATAGGGTTTAGAGTTTAGGGTTTAGGGTTTAAAGCCCTATTTCCCTAAGGGTCCATGTACTCAAATAGATATACTTTGGCCTTAAAGTAGTCCCTATACAGGTACATTGGGGCCAAAGTATATACTATATGAGTACATGGACCCTTAGGGTTTATTAGGGTCAATAGGGTTTATAGGGTTTAGAGTATAGGGTTTGGGGTTTATAGTAGGGCCTACTATAAACCCTGTACTCTATACTCTAGTGGTAAAAACCATAGAGTCTAGGGTGTATAGGGTTTAGGGTTTATAAGGTTCCCCCTTGTAAACCCTAAACCGTCGGCAAAAGGCTTTGGAGTGTGAGCTACTTCACTGCAAATTGTTTTTTTCCTGGGGATCCACGTCCATTCCGTAAAGGTCCATGTACCAAAATGGACATAGTAGTCCCTATTTGGGTACTTAGGGGCCAAAGTATATACCATTTGGGCACATGGACCCTTAGGGAACCTGATACGCCATCAACCCTAAACCCTATACTCTGTGGTTTTTGGGTTTGGGGCATTCTCGTTTTGGGGTTTAGGGACCGGGGCTTGGGGGGTTGGGGTTCATGGTCAGGGTTTGGCTGTATGTGGTTCTGATTTAAGAGCGGGACTTGTTGGGTTCTTCTGTGGGTTTACATTGGGTTCGTCGCGTTTCGTAGGTTTTTTTTTTTTTGAGCGGGGTTCTGAGGGTCCAGGGGACCCGATAACTGTGAGTTTGGGGGGCCGTCATAAGGGTTCTATGAAGTTCTTTACAAGGTAGTTTAGGGTTAGCTACCAAGTTAGTTCCATGCCATAAAGGAATTACGGTTTAGGGTTTAGGGTGTAGGGGTTTAGGGGCTTTGGGTTTAGGGTTTAGGGTTCAGGGGCTCTCAAAATATGGGTCCTTAGAGCCTTAGGGTTAATCTTCAACCCTCAAACTCTGCAGTTAGGCTTTCGACATTTTCCCCGGCGCCAGGCTGCTCACAAATTTGGTATACCCTAAACCTACCTATAGGCTCCTAAGTAGTTCCTTTCTGGGATTACCTTCTAGGATTCTAAACATAAACCACAAAAAGGAACTACTTAGGAGCCTATGGGTATACCCTAAACCCTAAACCCTATTCCCCCCGTCGCCAGGCTGCGCTGGATGCGTGCTTGAGCTCGAAGAATCACGAGGTTCTTCCCAGCGCCCTGCGACGGCTTAGGGTTTAGGGTTCCCTAAACCCTAAACCCTAGCGTTTGCCCTGCCGGCTCTTGGATGAGACGTCCTAAGTCGTACATGCTATGGTGTAACTATGTAGGGTTTATAAGATGTTATCAGACCTCTGCACTTGCCGTTAGCCGAGGCTGTACGAATCATTTTCACCCTAAAACCTGAACCCTGTATATAACAGTTTTGGGTTTAGGGTTTCGGAGTCATTGTTCAAAGCTCTCGACGTTCAAAGGATGCGCTGTATCTGTTCGTGTCCCACCCCTGCATGTGACGCTAGGTTGGCAAGCGGGACGATACACTCGCAACAAGTTTCGGAGAGGTGTTTTGTTCTAATTAACACTAGTCATGTATTCATGGAAGTATTCCAGCAGGGATGACGTGGCGAAGTGCATAAGCTCTGAACGGTATAAGGGCTTAAGGTTCAAGGGCACAGAGTGAATTTCTCTGTGTTTAGGATTGATGATGAGGGCATTGCGTAGTTTCGGAAATTTACTGTTTGTTTTGCCTCTATATACTTAAGACTCTTCGTTGTGAGTTCAGCTCCATTCTCAATGAGGCCTCACCAAGCAACTGTTTTATTGGCCTGCCTTCGAACTAAGAGGAGTACAGTGAGCTGTTTCTCAGAGCCCCAAAGCCACAAATCGGCTTTCATGACTCATGCCGAAAGCATGTATGAACCTTCTCATGGGGCAGTTGTGGTTTGGGGTGAAGTAGAGGGTGTTTGTTTAAGTGTAACTAGCTTTGATACGCATCTAGTAGGGTGCGATAAGACGATTGGAAGAGAGAGAGAGAGAGAGATTGAGCGAGAGATACCCTAAACCCTAAACGAGAGAGAGGGAGAGAGAGAGAGAGAGACTTTTTTGACTTTGCAGTCGCGGAACCGTCCCCTGCTCCCATGCGCGGCACTGGTGACACGCCCTGTGTGAAACGGGCGCGGCTAAGCAAGAGCTGTGAATAACACATCACCGTAGGCAGACATTGAACTAAGAAACCAGCAAGTGAAACGCCAGTGGACTAAAGTTTGTTGACTAA
>CAJNJA010009859.1:0-10960 GCA_905231915.1 Symbiodinium necroappetens | reverse complement strand
CCCCCCCCCCCCCCCAAACAAAAAAGTATTGGTAATTATCTTCTAGGCACTATACTAATCAGGTTCCTATATTCCTCCCGTTCATCTTCCCGAGCCCACGGCAACCCTGGGCTCTCCGGCAGTCCCGGGTTTTCTCGCGGCTGACGTTGTTGAGGGTTTGGGGTTCAGGGCCCTAAACCCTAAACCCTAAACTAGACCCTAAACCCTTCTAGCCCTAAACCCCCTAAACCTTCAGCCCTAAACCCCCAAACCCCAAACCCTAAACCCTAAACCGTAGTTTTGGGTTAAGGGGGGGGATCCTTCAGTTCATGGCAGCTATGAGCGCTATCTTACGCAAAACTCAAGATGGGCAGCGACAGCCTGTTTCGATCAGGCCGTTAGCTTTGGAAGCAGTTCGGGTTTAGGAATTTCGGTCTTTTTGGGGTTTTAGAAATGTTCTAGGGAGAAGGGAACCAGGAGTCTCCGAGGCTATCTAGGCTGAGAGCTTTGGGATTTCTGGCTTTGAGGACTGCCAGGTAAGCGATGACATGCTGAAGGACACAGAAGAAGTGCACGACCATTTCTCGAACTGCTTCGCTTGCTACTCGCAGCTACTGTTCAGCTGGTCTCGCACGCCACTGCTGTCACCACCAGCGACCGCTGCTCCCCAGGTCACGACGGAGCCGTTCGCCAGGATCGCAGCAAAGGCCCCACCAGTTGCTTGAACCTGGTGCACGCTCTTCAGCTGATCTCTCACAGCACTGCTGTCACCACCAAACCCAGCATCGCCCCAGGTCACGACGCAGCCGTCCCCCCGGATCGCAGCAAATGCGTGCCCTGTCGCTTGAATCTGTTGCACGCTCTTCAGCTGATCTCGAACAACGCTGCTGTCACCACCGGAGAGAGCATCGCCCCAAGTCACGACGGAGCCATCACCGAGGATAGCAGCAAAGGCAGAGGAACTTGCTTGAATCTGTTGCACATCTTTCAGCTGATCTCGCACAGCACTGCTGTCACCACCGCGGTGAGCATCGCCCCAGGTCACGACCGAGCCATTCTGCAAGATCGCAGCAAAGGCCCGCGAAGTTGCTTGAATCTGCTGCACATCTTTCAGCTGATCTCGCACAGCACTGCTGTCACCACCAGAGCCAGCATCGCCCCAAGTCACGACGGAGCCATCCTCCAAGATCGCAGCAAAAGCCTCGTTGGTTGCTTGAGTCTGCTGCACGTTCTTCAACTGATCTTTCACCGTGCTGCTGTCACCACCAAACGTCGCATCGCCCCAGGTCACGACAGAGCCATCTTCCAGGATCGCAGCAAAGGCATTCTGGGTTGCTTGAATCTGTAGCACATTCTTCAGCTGATCTTGCACCGTGCTGCTGTCACCACCGGCGATCGCTGCTCCCCAGGTGACGACGGAGCCACCACCACCAAGGATCGCAGCAAAGGCAGAGGAACTTGCTTGAATCTGCTGCGCATTCTGAAGCTGATTTCGGACAGCACTGCTGTCACCACCAGAGCCGGCACGGCCCCAGGTCACGACGGAGCCACCATCACCAAGGATCGCAGCAAAGGCAGAGGACGTCGCTTGAATCTGCTGCACATTCTCCAGCTGATTTCGCTCACCACAGCCGTCACCACCAAAGCTTGCCAACCCACCGAAGCTAGCATCGCCCCAAGTCACGACGCAACCATCTTCCAGGATCGCAGCAAACGCCTGCGAAGTTGCTTGAATCTGCTGCACGTTCTTCAGCTGATCTCGCACGGCACTGCTGTCACCACCGGAGAAACCCTGGCCCCATGTCACGACCGCGCCATCCGCCAAGGTCGCAGCAAAGGCCATATGTCCGCCACGTATATCGACTCTTCCAACCTGCAAGGTTAGTGGCTCTGCCTGCTGCAACCCGGCCAGCTTCAGCGGCACTCCATCAAGAACTTTCCCGGCGGAGTTCAAGAGTCGACCTTTGTCAACTCCTAGGGCTCTCTGCGCACGCACCCTCAGTGATTCCACGGATTCATCCCCGTGTGTCTGCAGCGACACCGTCTTGCCACTCATAAGGCTTACCTCAACCGTCAGTGACATGATGAAGACTCCAGCTTCGGATCAAGCCATGGCGGAATTCCAGTGCTGTGTTGCCTTGCGCGGCACGCAAAGGATGTAGAGGGCTTCGGACTGTCGTGTAGTCGTGTAGGCGGTTCTATCTCTCGAGGGCTGGGTCTGCACCCCCACCACCCTAGGGTTTAGGGTTTAGGGTTTAGCCAGAGGAGGGAAGGAATCTCTTCTGGCTGCTTGGTGGCTTCCGTTTCCTCTCCGGGTCTCCTCCTCTCCTTGTCACGCTAGCGACGCTTAGGGCTTGAACGTCTCAGCCGTTGGAGGGGGGTCCTGTGAAAGGTTTCGGGCTGTCCCCGTAGTGCTGTCTCTTCATACTAGTGTCACTGCCCTTATTTTCATTAATATTGTTACTATAATAATAATAATTATTGTTATTACTGTCGGTTACGACTAGTTCTTTATGCTAGAAAATCTTTTTCTACGACGACTTTCGCAACTTCTGGGCTGGCGTTGCTAGGGCCCAGTGCTTCTGGGAGAGCCCGGCAGTTTGATTGCAGCTGGTCATGTGAACCACAAGCCCCTGAATCCTAAAGCTCACATGGGGGTTTCCGAAAATAGGGGACCCTAATATAGTACCCTAAATAGTAAGATCCTTGTTTTAAGGACCCCAATTTAAGGTACCCTAATTTTCGGAAAGTCCCACATCTCTCAACGACCCCCAAATCCCAACCTCCCCAACTTTCGACTGCCCCGGAGTCCGGCCATCGCTTGCAGAAGGATGGGCACAGCAACACAGCGGAATCCTCTGCCTGTGCGGATGACACGTTTTGGGGCTCCGGGGCTTAGGGGCGGGGCTTGCGGGTTTTGGGGTTTAGGGTTTGGGGGTTTAGGGTTTAGGGGTGTAGGGTTTAGGGTTTGGGGGTTTAAGGGTTTAGGAGTTTCGGGTCAGGATGATGGTCATCAGGGAAATACAGCGACAAAACACATCTCGCTGCCGGTGTTGAAGATGGGTTGTGTTCGGGATCGGCGCGGAGGCTCTGATGTTGCATGCTGCCCTTGGTGGCTTCGGGTCGAGCTTGTGACATGTTCTGCACATACTGAATGCTCGAAGAACTCGTAAACTCAAGATCCCGAGCCCGACAGATGATCCTAAATCCTAAACTCCCAAACCCTAAACCCTGAACCCTAAACTCCCAAACCCTAAACCCCAAACCCTAAACTCCCAAGCCCTAAACCCTAAACTCCCAAACCCTAACGTGGGACCTTTGCACCGGTCCCGACGTCTCCGTCCTGGTCAGCGAAAGCTGACGGGGGCAAAGCTTCGAGAGGGCCCTTCGAGAGAGTGGGCTTCCCACGCATCTTCGAGAAAGGTTTTGGGGTTTCTGGTTCCCTGTTGGGACCATATTAAAAATGATCATTTTTTACTCCTTATTAGGGTTTTATTATAACAAAAATGTAAAATTGAATCCGACAAGGACCCAGGTTGAGGGTTGCGGCTTTGGAGGTTTAGGGTTTCGGTTTAGGGGTTGAGGGTTTCGGTTTAGGGGTTGAGGGTTTCGGTTTAGGGGTTGAGGGTTTCGGTTTACGGGTTGAGGGTTTCGGTTTAGGGGTTGAGGGTTTCGGTTTAGGGGTTGAGGGATGAGGGCTTCGGTTTTGGGGTTGAGGGTTTCGGCTTTGGGGTTAGGGTTCCGGCTTTGGGGTTTAGCGGGCATGCCCTGCAACACCGACACTCAACTGTATGGCTGCTGGCACTCCCACATGCTCGCACAAGAAGAAACTTCAGGCGAGCAAGCTGGACACAGGAGTGTCTTGGTTCCCGGAACTCTAAACCCCCAAAACCCAAAAAAACCCTAAACCCCAAATTTATATCAGTATCCGGAATAATGCAGGCAACAGCGTATCGCTGAACACCTCGGCAACAACCCGACCCTTGCCGGCTTATGACGGCCTCTTCAGAACTTCAGGAGTCCACCCCCCATGATGTCGACTCTCAAGGAACAGTAGCGGTTTAGGGGCTTTAGGGGTTTAGGGTTTAGGGTTTAAGAAGAGCGAACTGAGCAATGAGGTATGGACGCTTCAGGGGCACGTGGACCCGGAACTATTCTCTGCTTGCCAACTTCCGGGCGCCCGGACGCAGCGTGAGCAGAAAGCAAGGCGACCCAGCTGTGCGCATCTGTGCCAGGGGTGCAGGCTCCGACCCAGAGAGCCCCATACCCCTTAATTTAAGGTAGATTCCTTTTAAATCATAATATCAAGCCCCGTATAATTTAAGGGTATATTCCTTAAATTAGGGGGTATTGGGCTCTCTGGGGACTGTTGCACTCTACTTTCACGTTTCAGGAGATACCAAAGACTGCTAAAGAAAGCATTCTAAACCCAAAACCCTAAACCACCAAAGACTGCTAAAACAAGGATTCCAAACCCAAAACCCTAAACCACCAAAGACTGCTAAAACAGGATTCCGTGGAAGGTGGTTGAAGAGGAAGAGACCCTGAAGGCCAAGGCAGCCGTCTCAAAGGGGGGGGGACTCTTCTTCCCGCGATCTTTTGATGCGGTGAAGGTTGAGGGTTTAGGGTTTAGGGCTTAGGGTTTAGGGTTTAGGGTGTAGGGTTTAGGTTTTAGGGTTGTTGAAAATTTGGATAGCCCACCCAAGGTCTCGACACTACTTGCCGAAGGGGGGGGGGGGCAAAAAGCGATGAAGGGAGGCGAAATGCATCTCCGCCTCGGGTGTCGGGTAGTGGTGAGTCAGGGCTTTCTAAGAGCGGTTTCGCGGTTTTGGGTTTCTCCAAGAGTCGTCGAATTTCGCGGAAGCTGCAGGCAAGCCATGCCACTCTCGTTGGTTAAACCCTAAACCCGACATGCCCTTAAACCTGAAATCCGAACCTCAAACCGCAAACCCTAAAACCCTCAAACTCCTAAACCCTAAAACCCTGAACCCCAAAACCCTAAAGCCAGAACTTCTCTACTCCAAGCTTAAGCTGAAGTTCCGGACCAGCCTGGTGGCGGACTGCTTATCTTTGGCTGGAAGGCACATCCATAAGCACAACTAGTTCATGGTTGGGATATTGCAAAAACTTTTAACTTCTATTCCTGGTTGTGTTTAAGTAGCCATAAAAATATAAAGGGTTCCCCACTATGACAAAGATAAATGTGTCTCCCTCTATAGCCATAGCTAAACCATGGAGTTTCGATTCGGGTAGGATTTAAGGTTTAGGGTTTTCGGGCTTGGGGCTTTAGGGTTTAGGGCTCTAGGGTTCAGGGTTTAGGTTTGGAGAAGGATGTGTTAAGCGAGTAGACTGCTACCGACCCCCGGAATGCGGATGCGCTTCAAACCATGGTGCGTTGAGTTACCTTAAATTAGAAGGGGCTTAGTATTATGATTTAAGGTATAGTCCTTAATTAAGGGGTATTGGGCTGTCTGGGTGACCACCTCCCTGTCGAGCCTTCCCGAACGCTCGTGCGAGAACGCCGCGAAGTTATTCCGCACCTTTTGTCGATCAATGGGGGCCCATGGTGCTGAGAATGGCGACTGGTAATCATGAGACAGTTGTTGTGGATGATGCTGGGCGATGAAGGAGGACGGGCGCAGAAAGCATAGGCAGTCATGGAGCAGGTTCAAGAAGCTACCTAAACCCTAAACCCCTAAACCCTAAACCCAACACCTTGATGTCCGAGATTTGCTTTCACCCTTGCCACTTGCTGGTGCATTCTTTGCATGGCACACACATTAAGAGGCAAGATCTGGTTCAGCGGCGGCTTTAGGGTTTAGGGATGCATCATGCCCACTTTGTCGAGGCTGAAAAGACGGATCAATCAACGTCATTCCGAACACAGCGCCCTGATTCTAGTGTGGAGCCGGTTCACCAGCTGGCCCCAATCAAGCGTCCTTCGCCAGTAACAGGCACCTCAGCGGCTTCCTTAAACCCGAAAGCCGAGCATCCAAGGTGAACCCCTGGAATTGAAGCTGCAACGGAGCACTGGCACCTGAACTGTATGGTTGCGCTCGCAACATGTCCTGGCCACAGGCCAGGAACATCGAGTTTTTGGGAAGCCTGTATGCCCTTATTGTTGTAAATGACTACAATATTAAATGCCTCGCCTCCCAAAACAAGAATGTAGGTGCACAATATGTGTGCATATGTATGTATGGATGGATGGATGGATGGATGGATGGATGGATGGATGGATGTATGTATGTATGTATGTATGTATGTATGTATATATATATATATGCGTGCACACATACACACATAAGCATACACGCACACATATCAGTATAAACAAATAAGCCACTGTGTGTGTATATATATATATATGTTTACATATACATACATACTCTGATAAAAACCTGTCATCAACTGTTAAAGTCCTCATGTTAAAAGCATATACTGCCAAGGGCCTCGTCTCGCATGGCCTCTTCTGAATTGGGAGTCTCGGTTTGAATGGTAATTAAGAGGCTCCGTGCAGCATGGGTTTAGGGTTTAGGGTTGTTTTAGGGTTTCGGGGCTTTACGGTTTTAGGGTTTTGGGGATACGGTGTTTAAGGGTTTAGGCAGGTAGATGATAGTGAGCTGCGCATGCTCTCGCCGATACCCCCACGGCAGTTGGAACAGTAGTAATAGAATCTGGACTGTTGTTTCGAACCTGACTGCTCGACAGGTTCTGGAGCATGCATGTCCTTCATCGTGTAGGTGCAGGAACGCAGCTACTAACAACGGCTCTCGACTGCAGAAATACACGAGCAGGCTCCTGAAAACCGCGTGTGTGAACTCATCCGAAGTACAGCATAGCCGTAGCAACCCGTAACGAACCCTACCCCCAATTAATCTAAAGACATTCCTAATCCTCCCAGCATTCGCGGGCCCCTTCCTCTTGTGATGCTCATCGCAGAACGCCAGGTCCTGTCAGGAAGTTCGAGGAGTTCTCAACTTGCTAGTGCCGGTCATGATTCAGACTTTGGAGACCTTTGGAGCATAGTGTAGGCCTTAGGGTTTGGATTCTTGCTGACGTCCTTCGTGATGCACTCGTATTCATCAACCCAAGTGCTGGTTTCAGAAAGCAAAGGACCCTAATCTACTCTCCTTGTGCCATGCTTTTAAGGCCTCGGTGAGCTGAGAACACATGTGCGATTCTCGAGGTTCATGCATCCCCGAGGATCATGAGCATGACTGTGATTTAGGGCTTAGGCGCTCAGGCCTTAGGGCGTCTAAGGTTTAGGGTTTATGGTCTTTAAGCTTACGGGTTTGGGGGTAGATTTTGCTGGCCGACAGGCAGTGAATGTGGCAGCTGACAAACGAATAAGAGAACTGCAAAGAAATAGACACCTAGGACCTAGCTGCAGTGATTCAGGAAATTGAATTCCCACTACAGCTCAACATGGTGATCCGGGCGGGGTAGGATAAAGAATAAAGCTGAAGATACCGCCCTAGGATTCTTGTAGAACCCGTTAATGTAGGGGCCTTCATGATTAGAATAGGGTTTTGGGGGTTCCTTATTATGAATATAGTATAATGGACCCCCAAGCCCTGTTCTAATTATTAAGGCCCCTATATTAAGTCTCTAAGCATGGCAGTGCTCGAAAACGCAGGTCTCAGAGCAGACCCAAGGAAGGGTCTGGGAAGCCCTGGAAGTCAAAACCTTCCCCCCCCGAAGCCACGGAGGACCAAGCTTTTCGGGCCCCAAAATCTCTGACGCACACGCCTAGGGTCAGGGTAGGGATTTCATATAAACATTTTCTGATAACTCAACAAGGTACGGACAGAGAGCCCAGTACCCCTTAATTAAGCAATATACCTTAAATTGTAAGAGGCTTAGTGCTATGACTTCAGGTATATTCCTTAATTAAGGGGTATTGGGCTCTCTGGGTGTAACATGCATATGCTTTGTCCTTCATTTTGGGCCCTTCGACTGTTGGGTCGGAAGAAGCGGTAATACTACATGCTTCTATATCTATACCCAACACCCTCTTCTAACTATCGAGGCTCCTATATTAAATTACAACTTTGTAAGGACACCCTGTTCTAATTATTAAGGTTCCTCTCTTATGCCACACCCTAAACCCTAAGCCCTAAACCTACTTTGTGGGGAGGAGGTTCGGGTTGTCTCCTGGCTGCTGCGATCCTTCGCGCTGGAGGACTCGTTGAAACCCAGGGCCTGCGGGTTAGGGGTGTAGGGTTTAGGGTTTAGGGCTAAACCCAAACCCTAAACCCTAAATCTTAAACGGTTTGTTTAGGGGTATAGGGGTTTAGGGGTTCTGGGGTTTTTGGGGTTGTCAGGCTTTCAGGACTGACCTGAGCACCGAAAGCTTCCCCTTAGCAAGGGCCGTTTGCCAGGAAATCATGACAAGGAGCCTTAGACAGGTGGAGTTTAATCGACTTCAGGGAAGGCCTTAGGGTTCTTGACAGATTTCTCCGATGTCCGGCTGCAAGGCCCATGCCAAAAACCGAAAAGCAGCCAGAATACAGGAGACCCAGGGAAGGATCCCCGGTGATGATCACAACGACGACAACGATACCGGGATTCCGATGACGCCACGGTTTAGGGTTTAGGGTTTAGTGATGTTTGGTGGTGAAGATGAAGATGATGATCAACTCCCGCTGATGGCACTGCTGTTGATATGGGCGGTTCTCTAAATTAGGGTCTCTTTTTGGGTCCCCAATATAGTACGGCACCCTTACAAAAAGGACCCCCAAAAGGGACCCTAATTTAAAGAACTACCCATATGATGGTT
The DNA here is from genome assembly GCA_905231915.1 of Symbiodinium necroappetens. Lineage (NCBI taxonomy): Eukaryota > Dinophyceae > Suessiales > Symbiodiniaceae > Symbiodinium > Symbiodinium necroappetens. The sequence goes on along the minus strand of CAJNJA010009859.1, from coordinate 2,199 downwards.
TTAGGGCTTTTCTTGCTATCAACTCAGGGAGTTCGGCGAGGCTTCACGGCACCCCGAAGATGAAACAAAAACTAGAAGAGCTCCCGACTGCGCACATCACGGTTTAGGGTTTAGGGTTTAGGGGAGTCAAGCAGGGATGCGGGCTAAGTGAGGGTGCAGCATCCACGAGGAGCCTGCTGAAGGGGCTGTTTTTACATTGTCTCGAAGCCGTGCATGAACACATCAAACCCGTAGGACGACGGCATGTGACCCTTGTGCTTGTTCATCCTGTTCATCTTTCACACCCAAATGTTGAAAACCTCGGTGAGAATTCAGCAATTAGTTGCCTATCTCGTGCTTGGTTTTGATTCATAAAGAGAACGTCAACAATCTAAAAGACAACTTGTTTCGTTGTATTCTCTGCACCACCTAACCCTAAAGGCACGATGTTACACTTTAGACCGTCTTCCTCCACATAAAACCTAGGCCCTTCTTCTACCCTGCAGCGGAGTGCCTTGGAGCACGGCTCTTCGGACTCGGCAGGTTCGGCGCCTGCGCTGTAGAACCTGTGGCGAGGCTCTGGGTTTCGAGATTTGAGTGTAGGATTCGGGGTTCCGGAGTCCCCCCAGAGAGCCCAATACCCCTTAGTTTAAGGAATGTACCTGAAATGACAAGGGGCTTAATCTTATGATCTAAGGTATATTCCTCAATGAAGGGGTATTTGGGCTCTCTGAGTTTCAGGCGTCTGAGATTGGGTGAGTTTTCGTAGCGTTCTGCACCATGTCCCTGCCTGGGTCCTCATAAGAATCCTGGAATGAGCATTGATAACCCTGAACAACTCGGGTTAGGGGTAGCGCTTTAGGGATCAGGGCGGTTCTGGTGTGAAAGATGCGCACTCCGACCCGAGCACCATCCTCCGAAAGTACAGTACTGAGCACCTCTCGCGAATCACTGGTGTGGTTGTCGTAAGAAGTCGAGTGCTGCTCGTGTTGTAGTAGTAGGTGCTGCAAAGTTTGAATCACGCCGCTGTGGCCTGCACTTGGAGGTTCTAGCCTAGACTTTGGCTAGGAATTTCAATGATGTTCTGTAGGATTCGGTCCCACGAAAATCAAGCTTCGCATGGAGCAGCAACTCGCAAGCATCCTCTGCAAAGGGCCGGGCTGTAGCACGAGAAGGATCAGCAGTGGGCCATGCCTTTGCGCGTCAGGAGGTGTTTTCATCATTTTTGGTGATGGTCATGACCACGGTACTGACTATGACAGTACTGGCAGGGATGGTCAACGATGACACTGCTTTCGGGGATGATGATGATGACGATGATGATGATGATGACGACGATAACGACGTGTGTGCTGCAGGTGGTGATGATGGTGATGCACTTGCACGATCGCATGGGTTTACATCAGGATCTCGTGCCTAAACCCTTTACATGACGTCTTCAACCCGACAACATGTCGGGGCTGGGCCACCGAGTTTGTACTTTCTAAGGCACGGCCAATCAAGAGCAGCCAAACTGCCTGATCAGAGGACTCTGTGGCGCTGCAGTAGTTTCATACTTACCGCGCGATCTCTCGTACAACCCATTCAAGCTGGCAGTGGAATTGAGGACGTGCACTTTGAGAATGATGAACAGACGAAGGACCATGTCAGCAAACTTGCGGGTGCCTGTGCCATGTAAGCCTGCCAACCCTCGAGCGCAGCTCAAACTTGGCTTTCCGAACCCATCCCACAGCGAATTCTAAGCCCTGCACCCCCATTCGGAACAAAACCTCCCAACCCTGAAAAACAGGAGAGCCCTGTCCTGGCCTTAGTGCGCCTGAAGCCAGGCTTGCCATCCTTGGCGCTGCGGCCAAAGCACAACAGGCAGGCGTGGTTCTTGGTTGTGGACGCGCAGGAGGAGGTTGGAAGAGGCTGGAGGAGGACGGAGGAGGAAGGAGGAAGGAGTAGCAGTGGTAGTGGTAGTGGTAGTGGTAGGTGTCGTCGTCGTCGTGTAGGCGTAGGCGTCGGCATCGGCGTAGTAGTAGTAGTAGTATTAGTCGTCGTCGTCGTGGTAGTGGTGGTAGTAGTAGTAGTAGTAGCAGCAGCAGCAGCAGCAGTAGTAGTAGTAAGTAGTAGTAGTAGTAGTAGTAGTAGTAGTAGTAGTAGCAGTAGTAGTAATAGTAGTAGTAGTCGTAGTAGCAGTAGTAGTACTACTATAAATGGAGGAGGAGGAGGGGGAGG
>CAJNJA010009858.1:0-14541 GCA_905231915.1 Symbiodinium necroappetens | reverse complement strand
CTTCAAGCGGAGTCACGAAACTCTGACGTCACAATGATACACTAATGTGTACATTGGAAAGAATCGATGCCAAATGTCTGCATGAAAGATGCAAAACGATTCTGATCATCGAACGCGAGTCCCAATGTCTCCAATGTTTCGTGCAGGGCTGGGCTAGGAAGCTGAGCTACGGAGAGATCCCATCCCTGATCCAAAGTCCAAGCATCGGCCAAACCATCACGGGATAGCCCATCAGAAGGATTGGAATCAGAATTGATCCACTCCACCCAAATCCTAGACTCCAGACGAAGGGCCAAGATAGCTGAAATCTGAACTATAGCATCAACATCTGCAGAGGAACTACTACCTCGGATGATGGCGGCCGCAGCTGCCTCGTTGTCTATAAACCACAGAATATCTTGCCCACGAAAAACATGAGGCAGATTAACAGGTACCAGCAGCGAACAAAAGGCCTCGGCTGCGAAAATCTGCGTATCACGAGGCTCCCATTGTGAAATCCACTCTGGTGGGATGACAACAGACTGGCCTAAAGGGCGCTCCCCCGGTGGGAAAATGACCCAACCACACTTGGCAGTCCCATTCTCAAAGCTCGCATCAGAGTAGATGACCACTGGCTTCTGGGGGGGCTTCAGGACCTCAATGAGTCTGATGGGAGCTGTTTTAGCGATGTGCAAGAGCAGCCGAAGTTCACGCATTTGAGCATGTGAAAGTGAACTATCTCCATCCTTGGCATACTGGCGCTCCTTGAGAAAGCGTAGGGCCAATCTACCACACTTGCCATGTAGCAAAGAGCCCGTCCAACCAGCCTGCCCCCTAAGCTTGGAGGCCTGGGCCGGCGTGAGCTGCTGCGACTCGGTGGCCAACTCCACGGCATCGAACAACTTGTGCAGGGACGCCTGCGTGGGGCCACATGTGATAGTACCCTCATCAAAGACCATAGAGAAGTCAAAAGAAGCTCCCAAGTACCCAAAATTGGCACGGGGAGGCTGGGTCTTGTCCGGAGCAGGCGGCGCGCCCGCCAACGACAGGATATGAAGCAGAGCTGACTGGCTAGCAGAAGCGATGCTACGCACAGCCACATCAAAGAGATCATCAAAGTATGCGCCACATGCCACAGCTAACAAGCGTCGCGCTGCAGCAACTAGAAATGTAGGCAGACGATTGAACGAAAGAACAGCAGATGCCAATCCGTAAAGTAATCCTGTGTACACCCAAAAGCACCAACGACGTTTTATCGGATCGAAGGTGGCGGCTACTGTAAGGCCGCGCTGCTGAGGGTCCACAGGGCAACCTCGGTAGGCGTCGGGCAAATCCATGATGCACGCTGTAGGCAGGAACCAATGTGGCAACTCTCCACAGAAGTGAATTACCACGATGGCCAATCTACGAACGTAAACAGGAAGACTGTCAATGCCGATGGTGTAAATCGTCTCCTCCATGTCCGTTGCCAGGTTGTGAGAACCTTGCTTGGCATCGTCGATGAGGCGTTGTTTTCCACTGGCCTGAGTTATGAGAAACCTGGGAACAGGCCGCCACCTACCCGGGCCAAACTTATGGTCCAGCTGCGCCACTGAAAAGGGGCCGGAGCACCATCCCTTAGCACACTCCTCTTGAGTAAGATCCCAAATGGCTTGAGCGTCCGAAGACGGCCTGCGATGCACAAGCTCCTGAACGAAGTCCTGGGCATGCTGGCCTAAGAACTCGTCCTCGGGAACATGGAGTGTGTGAGGAATCTCGCGAAAGATTCCTGTGGGCTCAATAGAACCAACTGCTTTGAATCCCGTGAAGTACCTGAGCGGTTGAGTGACGTCGGGCCAGTCCAACAGCACAGTGAGCACCGCCAAAGTCAAAGGGGAGCGTGAAGACAACCCTGCTACTGGAGAGCGTGCCATCAAGAACTCTTCCACAGGACTGAACGCCTTGACTAAGCGATGCAAGCATTTCCTGACGCCATCTTGCCAGCGAGGCAAGAGCGGGCCCCAGACCCCTAAAGCCCAAGCAGCATAATCCAAATCAGGATCGACAACACTGCTTACTGCAAACGGGGAATCCAAAGAGCATGCCTCTCGGATGTGTTCACTCTTGTCAAGGCCGGGCGGCAGCAAATGATCTAATCCTTTCTTGGAATCACCTGCCGCTCTCTGACGACCAACTGCTGCCTGAAGCAGGGCCCTATTGCGCTGACCCAGCCAAGCGGGGCCCTCGGTGACCTCATCACGTCCTCGATGCCATAAAAAGAGCTTGAAAGAGAACAGGGGATGAATGTCATGTCCCTGCAATCGTTTGAGAACCTTATGCCGCGGCGCATCTGCGCATCCAGGGCAGTCGGCAAGGATAGCGCGTACATCCCCGACCACCTGGTTGACGGTGCGCTGTCCAGGGAAGGCCCTGAGTGCAACGTCATCAAAGGGGGATCCTGGTACTGAGCCCCGCAGGTGCTGTTCAAAGACACACTGCATGGGTTGGGACGCGCGAACTCCTGTTATCATAACCAACAAGATGAGCACCAAGCTGGGGATGTGAGAGCTGCTACCGACCCATGAGTTTCTGATCTTGGTGCGACGATCCCGAGGCACATGATGAAGAGTACTAGTGCCCACTGCATCCGGCGGCAAGCAGTGAATCAAAGCGCGCTCCGAAGGAGTGAGCGTACGCCACTCTCCCTGCCTCCAAGCCAAGGAAATGTCCTCATACGCTTCCACCGGAAATCGACCTGAGTCCTCCCTGAAGCGAGCAACAGCTTGGGCAGATGCGCAATGACCGCCATCGAAAGGGTGAGGGAACTCAGTGGTGAAAGTGAAAATGCGAGGCAACGATGCATCTAGCACATTAGCCTTGGGATCCACGTGAAGCGCGAACCCCCGTTCTAAGTTCACTCCAGAGGGTATAGGCTTGGCCAATGACAAGTTCATTGTCCAACACCGCTCTGACTCGGAAACGCCGACTCCCTGACACAACTGCACTCCAGAAAAATCATTGATGAACCTGAGCCAAAATAATCGATCTCGATGAACCCAACCAAACTGCGCCGCTCTGACCAAAATTGGCTTAGCAGACATCGACTGACTATAGCAACGAAGAACATCACGAGGGCTGCTAGCGACGTCCTCGATAAAGGCACAGACTCTCAACCCTTCGGCCTCTGGCATGCCCTCGATCTCGCTGCAAATGCGCCTGAGCTCCTGAGGCTGATGCGAGCGAGAATCCATCTCGCCGCAACGATGGCGACTCAAGTCGGAGTGACCCTGACGAGGGCAACCCCCAACTATCACACCCTCCACCGTACGGCGCTTCAAGAAAGCTCGAATCATAGAACCATGGAACTCCTCCACTAACTGCAGCGAGATCACGTTGGGAAAACTCCTCGAAGTCCTCTCTGCTGCGTCGGGGTCCTGCTCAATTGCAATGGCGTACACCCGCAATCCTAATGAAAGGCATGAAAAGATGGTACCACCGATGCCACTCCAGAGATCAATGACAAGCCATGTACCCAAAGAGGACCACGCGAAAGTAGGTAACTCACCTCGACCCCGCCAGGCCACGGGCTTAGCTGCCTCTAGCCTAGCATGGACTTCAGAAGGAGCACAATATCGAAATGACGACGGCTGCTCACCTTTTTCAACTGAGCCCCCGGAGCGGATGACTCGTCGAGGCGCCTGCCCTGCCTCTCGAGAGTCCAAGAGCTGACTTTGCACAGCACCGTTCTGAGGAACGCAATCGCCGCGAGCATCACCCGGCTCACCAGTGGCTGCGACATCATCATCCCCAGCAGCGCGAATTTCGCGCCCTGCCTGAGCCAGCGAAGATGAATCCATTCAGGGCTCGGTGCGTTGGCCCCGACGATGCTTGCCACCGCAGCCTCTGCCCGATGCGAGCTTCCGGTCGCAAAGGTGCCATCCGTCGGGGCACTGCTCTCCAACACGAACTCGCTGACATGCTCGATCATCGTTGAAGGCCTTGCACAAAGTCTTGTTGCCCTTAAGCGTAGTGACGGTTTGCTGGCGGGTCCGCGCATCCCTTGTCGGGGGAGGGCCAGGAGGCTGAGCAGGCTTCTTTGGCGGCCTCTCCACGCCATCCGAGGCTTGAGCAGTCTCTGCCGCCCTCTTCGATGCTGGATCACGACCCAAGCTCTCCAGAGGTGAGTGCGATGGGCCTCGAAGCTCGCCAGCACCTGGCACAGGAAGCATAGCCCACTCCACCGTCTCAGACATCGCCCTGGTTAGAGCTTCACCTGGTGGCCAGCCTTGCATCATGTGGGCTGCCATGCGCGACCGAGTAAGCGAATCGTTCTTGGCCAACCAGCCCAGCTGAGCGCTCTCTGCAACATCCACAGCTTTGCGAAGGATGGTGTCGGAGTACCCCAAGGCCTGCTGAAAAGACATCATGGCAACCTGGGTCCCAGGCTGGTTCTTGGACTCCACGTCCACACTGCCAACGTAAGCCCAGCAGTTGGTCAACGTCCTGTGCAGCAGGTAGAAGTGGGAAACGCTCCTGAACTGAACCCGCGACCCAGTCGATGCATAATCTGTAACCGTCAACGTGGCATCCCCAAGAGCGATCTGCAGCTTGTCACCCTGAAATCGCTCGGCCAATGCGGTGCGCATCTTCTGGAGGTCTACAACTGTGGTCGGCTGACCCTGAATCCACTCCCGATAAAGTCGGTGAATGATTGCAGAGGCCCCCATGAGAGCCGGATCCAAAGTGAAATCCGGGTACCTCTTCTTCCACCGCTGGTCCAGCAACTGTCTGGCTGTCTCAGGCAGTGGCTCGTCAACTGAATTGGAAGATGACAACTGAGCGTCGGAGGCATCTTGAAGCTTCGCTGTGGACTGCCAGGCCATCCTGACACGAGCGAGCTGGATGGGCTTCATGGCTTCAGTAATGACGGATGCTTCCACAGCTGGCTTCACAACCTTGGTGTCCAACTCGGCTTCCCAAGCATCCTTGGCCACGTAAAAGAAGAAATCCTGAAGAGACTCCATCTTCAAGACATCCTTCATGAAGGTGGCCAGCTCGGGCTTAACCCTAGCGATGGCCAAGCAGGATGCCAGCCCCCCATCAGAAGCATGGGTCTGAATGACAGGAGCAGCACCCGACGCCATGACCCCGAGCAAACTCTAAGCACTCACAAGAGAGTCTGAAACAGGCTGCGGCAATACGATGAAACCAACACTGTCCTCAGAGGCTAAAGACAGGCGGCACCGAATCAAGCCAACAACAGCTGCAGCACTGTTTACGCTCACACACACGAATGCCTCAAGACACTAAGGAAGGCAAGCCGGCCCCCAAAATAGTGCCCTAAGCTAAGGTGGCTGCGCTCATATGTGGTATGGAGAACACACGCGGCCCTCAACTAGCACGTCCATCTTCAATGCGAGGAGGACCAGAGTCATCGGAATCAGAATAGGCTCCATATCCTTGTTCATGACAATCCCGGCAAAAATGCCTACGGTGGGGCCTCCTTCTGCGAGGCTTAGGCTTGCGACCACAAACCCCTCGACAGAAAGCTAGGCCCACACCTGCATTCGGACATGCCACCCTGCAACGCCCCGAACTGCGGTCCTGATCTGGTCTCGGAGGCGGCGGTGCTGGGAAGGAAGTCGAGCCCGAAGATGTCGCCGTAGAACCCGCCTCGAAAGCCAGCAAGGCCGCAAGAAGCCTATGACGAACCGCAGCTGGAAGGCGAGCAACCCACGAAGCAAGGTCGGCCGGAGATAACGACGATACGTCCATGATCGCGCGGTGGGGAGAAGTTCTAAGTACGGGGGCCAGCTAAGAACCGAAACTCAGGGGGACGACGCGGGTGCTGCACAGACACCAAGCGAGCCACTCTAGGGTTACGACGGCAGCCTTCCCCGCAACTCAGAAGAAAGTCCTTCGACTGCTGAAACCCGAACTTTTCCAGAGGCCCGTCAGTCGAGCTCCGAAGGCGGCGAAGGAGACGTCGGCGGTTTATCATCCAAACCCAGCTTGATGGCCTCCCGGGTGTCGGCGGGCATGCGGCGCATACATCCCAAGCAAATGACCAACGTCTGGGCACAGGGATTAGTGCCACGCTCGATCGGAGAGCCCGAGAAAGCCGAGCTACGGCACCAAGGGATCAACAAGCCATCCGCCTCCTCCTGAACAATATGACATATCTTGCTGCGCTTTGTGACGAACCATTGCAACTCAGCCACAAGCAAGTGATTCGGGAAAGCAGACTGCCCCGCCGGAATACCCTCCTCTGTTGAGACAGAGGCATCCGACGAAGACAGCTGATCCCCTCCAGACAAAGAAACTTCGGCCGGTACAACAGGTGATAATGCTGCAGACGAAGAAGCCGGTGCAGAACGCCCAGATGTATGATGATGTCTTGCACCCCGGCCCCGCGCCCGAAACACTGGAGCACGGCCTGCCTCCTCCAATGGATCAAGAAGCTGCGCGTAGATCTCCGCGCTAAACCATGGATGATCCTTGGTACCCGGCTCCGCGACCGAACCCAGCCTGCGAAGTAGGGCAGAGACAGCCTCAGAAGACGGCCTGAAGCGTTCTAGCATACCCCATGTCAAGACCTGACTGTTCCAGTTCGGAGGAAGGGGTGATGGCAAGGCCTGTCGGACCATATCGAAAAAGATAGCCACGCAAGCAAGCTGCACCCGTCCTGCCACTTGGTGCTTGACTCCTGAGTAACGCTCCGCCATAGGGAAGCGAGCCCTCATAGAGTCCAAGGAGCCGCCACCACCGGCCGAAGAACCGTGAGGAATCTCCTGCCAGTGTCCTATGGCCTGCGCCTGCTGGGGATCCAAATGAAGAAAATTCGCCAAAGTCGCCATAAACCGACGAAGCGAATTAAAGGTATAAGACTCAGAGTCGGGCCCCTCGCCCAGCTGAACCAACACACCTCTGAAGGCTTCAGTGAACGCACGGTATCCCATGGGCTGGCAAAGAACATCCCCCAGGGCCCAACAGCCACTGGAATCCCGCCGAATACGAGGCACCAGGAAAGGCTGTGTGCCCGCAGGCACCCGAGGGGCCAAATCTGCGAACAGCTCGCTGAGACCCTGAGCCCAGTCAGGTGAAGCAGGTAGACCCGGCAGCCCCGCACAGAGCCCATCCAGAAGGGGAACTGTCCAGGAATACGGAGGCCTCACCCCTTGCACGCGCCGCTTACCCTGAACACAATGAGCGTGCAGCAACGTGCCGTCCGAGTGTGTAAAGTAAGAGCGCTGGAGGTGGCGCCACCGAATGCAAGAAAACAAGGCCAGAGTAACGCATTGAAGCAGCACCCGACCAGGGCCAGCGGATGTAGACAAAGCATAGAGCAACCCCACCACGAAAGCAGGCTCCACAACTCTGGCTTGGACCACTGGTTTGGTGCGCGCTTTGCCCATAACGTATTCTCTCGTATCATCCAGTGGCAAATCCAAGCCCAGGCGCTGGCGCAAAAAGTGAAGGTGGTGCCACACAGACCGCGCAGCAGTCGGCCCACCACAAGCGACGTGCTCGATGAAGTGGAAGAAGGAAATGGCATCTGGATGAAAAGCTGCCACGCCAGGGCAGTTGCGTGACCGCCAATCCTCCCACCGGGCCCAGGCACGCAAGGGCGGCTTAAGCTGCTCATCCGAGAACTTCTCAAACTTAGACAGAACCCAGATGCGCGGCGCCTCCGAGGGGGATTGAATAAATGACCCCGAGCGAAGGCATTCCTGCAAGCGAAGATTGTCGGGCCCAGACTGAAGCCACAACTCCCAAAGAGCGTCCCTCTCACGAGACGAAGGCGGGTCAAAGCTCCAGACCGACTTCGGATGATAATCCACCACTCGGACCCCTTCCAGACCAGCAATGCTACTTGTAACGGCAGCGCGCCTGCGCTTCACAACAGGCTCCTCAGAAGATGCTGAAGCCCGGGCAGGCCGCTGCTTGGGTGTGGCTCGTCGTCTTGCCAGCTCGACTGCCAATATCCTATCCACAACCGAACGATCTTCAGAGACCAGTCGGCGAACTATACTTCAAGCCGCCACAAAGTTGTCTGCTCCCGCAGAGCACTGCTGAAGGACAGCCCACTCCCTAGCCTCATCCTCGGAAACAAAGAAAAAGGCCAGATCAGCAGCGTCCTCTACACCAGCATCTGATAAAACCTGCCACAAGTCATCAGAAATAAGTCGCGACCATTGAGCTGCCATGAACCCTGAAATCGAGCAGCAAGCCCGCCGCCTGGTCCTCACAGAGAGACACAGGCGGGGCGTACAAGAAGCTGACAGCTGGTCCAAAAGACACAGCTTAAACCAAAGCTTCGAGATGAGTGCATGCTGTACCTCAAGAATAGAACCTTCTAGACCCAAACCAGCCAGGCCATGCTACAGAAGGCAATCAAACTTCAAAGCTGCGACTGCTCGTGTTCACAGGCAGCGGCCAGCTCTGCCACATCACCCTCCAGCACCACAGCCTCCTGCGCGCTTACATGCTTAAACACCGCCCAAACTGTCTAAGCAGGCTCATGAGAGATTGATTGTGCCTACTTACGACGCAGCCAGGACTGTGCAGCACTGTGACTTGAAGACTGCGAAACAGGAACTTGCGAGGAGTGCTCTGCAAGATTCTGCAAGGCTTACTTGTGCTTTGTCAGGTCGCACGTGGCCAATTCACCCAAGGCCAGCCTCCTTCAGTTTCTTCGCGGACACCTCATGTTGGAAACTTGCATGCTGGCACTTCTCGGGTTACTACTCCACAAACCAAGATTTACGAGCCCAGGCCAACCAGATGAGAGGAGATACCAGCAGGACATCGGCCCGCTTTCAAAAGCACTTAAATAGACGAACTTAACTGCAATCTGCCTGCAGCTTCTCGATATCTGCTTCGAGCTGGTCGGCATCAGCAGACTTTTCCTGCAGCGAAACGTTACGAAGGTATTGAACATACTGAATCTCAAACGAAACAGTCAAGGGACAGAGCTGCCAAGATCTCTTGCGCACGATAATTTTTCTCCGGCTGCCTTTGCCGCGGGGGCTAAGCACCCGACCCCACGCTTGCGCTCGTTCTTCTTGAGCTCGCTGTCGCACAGTTCTGGCAAGCACCGCGAGAAGTGCAAACCACTTCCACTCTGCCGATTCTTGCAAGCTGCAATCTCGCATGGCGCAGGTTGGAATCGCCGTTGTCATTCTTTCTGGTGGGGCGATTACTCAAGATTCACTCTCTGACTCGTCCACTAAGCCGGGCCTTGCTTGGTCTTGGCCTCGGCCGCCTGCTTCTCAAGCTTTGCGATCAACTCCTGTGCTGTCATAGAGGTTGTCAGCCTGATTCTTACGCCTACGTCCGGGACATTGGTGCAAAGGCGCAGACGGCCCAGGGGAGATCGCAAGATCTGGGATCTGGAAACTGAAGATTCCGCTTGCACCTTAAATTAAACTGCTCACTCAAGTCGAACACTACGATGCCAAGCTGGTCCTGCACCATGTCTTCCACGCCTCCCAGAGACTGGGACTCTTCGGTCGGCGCCACCTTTGCATCAAGCATAGACACAAAAGTCTATCCCATGCTGTGAAGCGACGGTCGGGGAGGTCTTAATCTTACAACCAACACTGCGAGAAGAGCTCGAGAACTCTGCAAGCACCGGGGTGTCTCCGATTTCGGGGGCCCCGGGCCAGGTTGGCCAGAGTCGCGCTGTGGAGGCGGTCGGCCTGAAAAGCCAGGTCGGCCCCATGGCGTGCTTGCGGCGATAGAGCCAAGCACATCTCTAGCGATCTACTCCCCAACCTCCTTCTGGAGAAAGGCCGCGACCTTCTCCTGCCCACGAGCATCTTAGCAGCTTCGACTGCAAGGGGAGACCATGGCAGGCACACGGACCACCCGTCGGGTGGGTTCTTCCGAGTTCGGGTCTGGCCCGCGGGGATAAAAGTTCAACAACAGCCCTGAACAGCATGGAATGAGGCGACACGGACAGCGAACCAAATCCTGGTCCCACCAAAGAACATGGCAAAACAGTGAGAGATCTTCTGATATTGCCCCATTGCAACATGGTGCTCGATGACTTCAGTCTCCTGAAAACCCTAGTCCTCAGCCGGAACGGGATGTGTGGTCTTCAGGTTCACGGGCAGAGCAGCAGAGCCCAAGCCCTGTCGCCTTGATCACTGCCTGGGTGCGGCGTGCATCGTTCGCTCGGAGGGCGGCCAGAGATGTGCCGGAGACCTGCACTCAGGAGTACAGCCAGAGAAAGCCGACAGATCTGCGAAAAGCCTGCAGAACTTACCCCACTGGAAGCACGAGGCGCGGAGACGTCATGACGACAGGCTCTGCAACTGGAGCAGTCTTGCATAGTGGCATTGCATCGGCGCCCTAGATGCTTTGACCCTCACGCAGGGCCATGCTCGACATTGGCCCTTGCATCTCGACTCATCCGACCTGGAGGAAGCTCTTGGCCAGATGCTTCTGCTCGCTCCTGCCGAGCAGACTGCAGTCGAACTGAACAAACGAGAAAGCCGCAATGGCTGAAGGGTCAAAGCACAGCTGAATACCAGAGTCTCCAAACCAATTCGCCTGGCATGCCATGCGAGCATGAAACTAGCCAGGTGAGCCCCGCCACAGTTTCCCCGCCAATGATCTCGATGGCCTCAAGCAGGCGTGTCAGATGCCCCTCTCCGAAGATCCCCAACATGCAAGGCAACAGAAGCCAGCAAAGGACCCTGTTCCAAGCTCTGGAGACCGCTGGCGCAAAGGAGCCCGGGCCTTGTCTACGGCTTCCAGCTCCTGTCAGAGTTGCAAAGGCACAGAGCCCTCCACCAGGCCAGCCCCGTTGCCTCCGCTCGGAGCTTCTGTCGAGAAGCATAGTCCGTAGCCTGAGAACCAGCAGACTTCGCTTCTTCACCGAAGGGAGAGCACCCATGACGGCCTTCTGGCTGCAAGTGCTTGTGATGTCCTGGAGATACTTCCTCGGTTCTGACTAACATCAGGGGCACCAGAGAAAGTCGCAACCCCCGGCTTTTCATCCCCAGCAGGGCTCCAGGCTCATCTGCTGCCTTGGTGGACTCGCTGGTATCCAGGTTGTTGCCGAGCTCGGCCTTCGTTTGTCTTGCAACCGGCATGTCATCGCTGTCATCGCTGGCTATGCGACCGCTCATGGGTGCCTGTTCCTTACTGACAAGGCTAGCGGAAGCACTCACCAGGACTCTAGACAACGACTGTCGACGCCTCCTCTGCCGGACATGATGTGGCATAGTTGCGTTTGCAAACAAGCAGCAAGTCACCAATTTGAGCATCGTGCTCAAGTAAGGAAGCTAGCTCAAACCACGGCAGCCATGCAACTACAAGCTTCTTGTTCGTGATGTTTGACCAGCTCTGATGCCCGTCAAGGCGGACTCTCTTCTCGTGGAGTGTCCACGTAAGGCTTGAGATCTGGTCGAATTCGTTAGTTACTCATTGAGATAGTGTTTCTTCGATCCGGCACTGCACAGGCACTGCACAAGCAAAAGCAATCCCAGGTGGGCTCGTTACTATTACTACTGATCTTTCTGCAAGATGAACGATTTGGCAAAAGGCCGACGGACGCCTTGAAACCTGCTGTTGGCTGAGCAGCTCAAAAGTAAGTAAACATCGCCTTCTGCTGCAGCTTCTTGCTCTTGAGGGCACTCTTCTTACCAATGTCCTGCGATACACGGCAAGCAGTGACCCAGATTTCTACCACCAAGGCAATTAAGCAAGACAGTCGGAGGAAGCAAAGGGACTCTTCACTTGGCGTTCACCGCGCCTTCTGCTCAGCTGCCTGCTCGTTTTTGAGACCTACAGCCCACGTCCGCCAGATTCGGTGACTTTTCCAGACAGAGACCTAAAACAGTTGATCAGCGACCCCAAAAAGCCCTAAACCCGAACCACTAACGCAAAACCCCAGAGGAGTCCCTAAACACCCAGGTCTTGGCATCCCTGCCGGCCAAGGTGGTCTCGTAGGCGGCTTTCTTTTCGAACTCGGCCTTCTCCAAATCTGCCTGCGTCAGGCTTGCGTCTCCCAGCTTGGGCCCAGCAGAAGCCGAACCACAGTATAGCATATCGCATTATAGTACATTGCATTGTCGTGTGTGTATGTGTATATGTATGTATATGTATGTGTATATATATATATATGTGTGTGTGTGTATCTGTATATACATATTGCATCATGGCTCCTTCTCTTGGATAAACTTGTCCTCCAGCTCTTTCAGCAGCTCCACGATGCCTGCCGCGACTCATGGTCAAGTTTGTCGTGAAGCTTGTGGAAAGGCTCGCCTTTAGACTGGAACTCGTAGCCATCTACCTGCTTCGGCAGGAAACGAACGCGAGCTCATGCGAGAGGCACAGGCTTTTTGGCATTTGCAGCCCCACCTCTGGCTTCTTGGCAGAATCGACCAGGGCCGTGACGGCTGTCGTCATCTGCGGAGAGCGTAGATGGGGGCAAACTGTCTATAGGCAGCGGTGAAAGGCCGAACCGACCCTTCCGGAAGCTACTAGACCCCTTTGAACGCTCCGGTTAGGACGAAGGCAAAGAAGTCACGACCGGAAGCGGTAACACCATTGAACGCACAGGCCAATGGGAAGCAATCGACCTCCCAAACATCATCAAACTTGTTGCTTCCCCCTCTGAACGCTAGCAAATCCAAGGTCGTTAAATACACACGTTTGGTCAGGTCCCGTGTCCCTTTCCCCAAGTGAACACAGGCCTTTGAAGAGTGGTACCGATATGGCTGCTTACAGGGTTGTTGGCTGCTCCGATACCTCTTGTTAAGGGTTTGGGGGTTCAGACACAATTGCCTAATGTATATGTTGGGCCTGTAAAACCTCCGATACACCTTCCTCAAGACTTTTGTGCTGGCTCTGAAGGGGCTTCGGGAGCATCCGATACACCTTCCTACACGGTTTTCGGTGCTCAGATACATCTTCCTCGTTATGGGAGCGTCCGATACACCTTGTGAAACGGTTTTGGGCTCAGATACACCTTCCTACTAGTACACGGGTTCCATTTTGCAGTCACAGCACCTCGTTTCAGCACGTCAGCAACAGTGAAACCCCATTTGCACATGGCCCGGTTGGGGCTTCAACACATACAACGAAATGAGGGCATGTGGAGCTGCTGCTGCCGAGCCGCTGTCTCGCCACGATGTTTTGAGTACAAATAGTCTCAGCTTGTGTATTGTGCAGTGATTTTCGGGTTGTAACTTGCAGTCTAGTCTAGTCTAGTACTTAAGCGTGCGCGACGCCCGCACGAGTTTGCGCGAGCACCGCGCGACCTCCAGTTATCACACATGTGTTCAACCAGGTGCTGGCCCTAAGTCGCCTTACGCCGTCGAAAGTCGCGTTCGAGACATACATCCGCGGCATCGCAACACGTATTTCCCATCAAGACACTCGATTCCACAAGCACCCGTTCGAGACACAAGTGGTATCACGGCACATCAAAACCAGCCATGAGTGGCTTCACAACATGTCAAAACCAGTCATTCCCCACGTAGACGCTCAATTCCACAAGCACTCGCTCGAGACACATACGTGGCATCATTGCGTTTTACCGGAATCCCCTCTTGCATTCTGGATCGATGCGATCCAGCCATCCCCTCGTACTAAAGTTGGGGTTGCCTAAACCCCTCTTAAACGCCAAAAGTGACGCCTTCTTCCTGTTATTCCCCCTTTACTGCTGGCAAAACAAAGGCCCGGTAACGACTTTCACCTCTCACAGTAGCACTGTTTTTCCGTTATCTCTCGCTCGCTTGCTGAGCGCTCATTGAATTCGGCTCAATCGGTATGGGGCGGACTTCGTAGGCCTCTCGGCCGGGAGCTTTTGTGCGCAAGTCCTGGATGGTGAACCTGTCACAGCAACCGAGTTCTCACGTCCTTGGGGACCCCAGAGTCCCCAGAGGTAAAGGCGATGCCGGGGCCAAGGCTCGTCAAGCAGCGCGCTTGCCTGGCGCCGCGAGGACGCGCGCCGCGGGCGAAGGCGCAAGGACCCTCGGCCGGACCTTCGCCTTCTCCGGCTTGGCTTGCTTTCGGTCGTAGGCCTGCAAACATCTGCAAGCTGAGAGAGATTGGATAGGCCTCCAGCATGGAGTCGACAGGAGGCTTGAGCATGCCGTGACACTTTCTGCCTTCAGTGGTCCAGCGAAGCTACTGCTTTTCTTCGTAAACACATGCAGATGCAGCCTGATTCCAACCGTCAATCTCACAGACTGCAAATGATGTGCCAGAGAAAAACCACCGGCTCAGATCCATCAGAATCTGCAGGAGGGTCTCATGTTCGAAGACACTGGCCGTACCACTGAGCGTGCACCCGTCCATGTCTTTGCCGAACTCTCCCGGTCTCTTTGGCCTGCTCCTTCATCACACCGATGGCATTGCCAAGGGCAGAAATCGACTCTCCGTAGTCCTGGTGACACGGTGAATGCCGAGAGCAGCACAGAAGATCACTCCTCTACACTCTCTGCGCAAGCACATCAAGCAGAGCAGCAGGTTGAGAGCATGTCCGGGGCACCTTCAAGATGGCTTGGAAGTCCTCATTCTCTTTCTTGCGAATCTGGCACGGCAGTCAACGAATGTGGCAGGGGG